>PVJO010000961.1:0-196037 GCA_004026905.1 Hystrix cristata | reverse complement strand
TAAATCAGACACTCATGAGCACACATCGAATTGTTTCTCTGATATGAGAAACCATAACTGTAAATAAGGACAAAGAGGTGTAATAGATATTATATAAAAGGAGGATGGTGTGCAAAGGAGAGGAGTACTAGAAAGAAAGAAGGGGAAAAGCAGAAAGGCAACAGGGGAAAGAGAGGGGAAAGGGAAAATATGGAAAATGATGAATGAACCTGCTGTAAATAGGGAGGGAGGGAGCAGAGGGGAGGTGCGAGGAGGGGGGGAGAACCAAGATGTATCATGTATAGGTACAGAATAAATGTAATGAATGTGACCATTGTATGTAGAATGTACCAATACATGTTCTTGGTTTAAAAAAAAAAAAACAAAACAAAACAGGAGTCTCAATACAAGTGCCCATTACTTATCTGTACCCAGAGCAGTAATGGAGTCTTGCTTTTTGAAGAGGAACCTCAGGTCTTCCAGAGGACCACAGGAGTAGCTTTATTCTTTTGGGTAGTCTTTTTCTTCAGACAGTTCAGGTGGAGCTGACTTTATAATTGCCAGTCCTCCCCAGAATATGCCCCTCTCCTATGTACAAGTCCTAACAAAGGAGGTGGTCTGATTTTACCAGGGTTCATAGATTGGGCAAGCTCAACAGACCTGTTGGATGGTTGCTGCTAGTCCTAGTCCTGTGAAAATTTGAGTAGCCATTTCCCATGTAGGGCTTTATAGCTTTCCACTCTGTCCCTTGAGGAAGGACCAGTTTTATGATTCCTCAGGTACTGGGAATCAGGCTAGTGTCTTGAGGGGATGAAAGGCTGCCCTTCTTACCTCTCTACCAGCCTTTTGATTTCCCAAGGAGACTTTAGACATGCCTTTTTGGGGTCCCTTGCAATGAATGACTGCAATCTGCTTGGGAAGGTATGCTACCTCTAAGAGTTTTAGAATTTCCTGTTTGTGTTTTATTTTATTAAAGTTAGCAAGTTCTCTTTTTTCCAGATTGCTACGTGGGCATGTAGAACCAGAAAAGCATGTTTGAAGTCTGTGTAAATATTTAGCTTTTTGTCTTTTCCTAGTACCAATGCCTGAGAAAGGGATATGAGCTCTGCTTTTTGAGCAGAGATCCCTGAGAGTAGGGGTTTGGCCTCAGTGACCTGTTGCAAACTGACAGCTGTATAACCTGCTTTGCGATATCCTTCTTGGACTAAGCTGCTTCCATCAGTGAACCACACCTTTTGAGGGTCTTGGAAGCGCAGGTCACTGATGTCCTGTCTGCTTACATCGGTCTAGGAAATCACTTGTTAACAAGAGTGGCTAACCTCTGAGCCTGTAGGCATCAGTGAAACAGGATTAAGAATAGTGCAAGAGGGGCTGGGGATTTAGCTCAGTGGTTAGATTGCTTGCCTAGCAAGCTCAAAGACCTAATTTTGATCCCTGGCACCAAAAAAAAGAATAGTGCAAGCCTTTATGGAAACCTCAGAGGTGTTTAGAAGCATAGCATGGCCTAGTCCCAATAGGTAAAATCTGCTTTGGTCTTTACCAGAATTGGAGAGTTACCCCCAATTTTGCTAGTAACTCCCTTCCTAGTAAGGGAATGGGACATGGTGGGGCAATTAAAAACTCATGGATAAAAATTTGACCTTTGAATTGACATGTCAAAGCAGGAGTAAAGAATCTCTGACTAAAGCTTCCCTCAACCCTAATTATGGCTATAGATCTGGGGGAGTATTTTCCAGATCAGAAAGTTAAAATAGAAACCAAAGGAATTGAAATTATTTACCCATGAATGCAGGATTTCTCACAAGAGATGAAGATGTCTGTCGAGAGGGGCACTTCAGATTGCCTTAGGCTCCCTTCAGTCCTCTTCATTAGAGCAGAAGGGTTTTGGCCACCCTAGCCTCTATCTCGGAGCAGAGACAGTCAATCCTCCAGTGCCATGAGTCAGGCACATCAGCCACCTGACACTTGGACCAGGACCCAGGCAGTAGCTTCATACAATCCTGTGCCCAGTGTCTAGTTTTCTGGCATTTAAAACAAGAATTTTTCCTTGATTGTCCTTTGGGTTTTCCCTTATATGACTTGGGTATGTTTAAAGCATTGCCAATTTTGACAGCTGTAATTGTGGCTCTTCTCCTTTCACCTTCATCTGGATCCCAATTATTGAACACAGAAAAGACTATGTCCAGCAGTTGGGTCATATTTGAAAATACTAGGTCCGTATAGGGCACAAACTTTTGATGGAAACCAGTGCAAGAGGCCCATATCCCTGAGAGAGACAGGTAGACATCTGAAGACAGGATTATCAAAGATAGCAATTTTTTCCCCTTTGTGCAAAGGGGAAGAGCCCATAGTTTTGGGGCCTTTCCAGAGAAAAGCCTGAACATAAGAGATTTCATACCACCTTACTTGCCTTTTGCAAAAAAAGATCTAACTGAAAAATAGTTAGATTGCCATTCTGATCCTATCTCTCACCATTTCTCAGTTCATACTGGACCCTAACAGTATTGCAATAAAAGATAAATTGTTGAAGACAAGGGCAGAGCCCCTGGGGCTCCAACTAGCTACCTGTGTGGGGCCTATGAGAGAGAAAAAAGACTAGGTCTGGGGCCATTCACAGGGAATCCCCACAGAAGGATGTAGCCTCATTAAGTCCCTGGAGCATTTTCCATGAGACTTAAATTGTACTACCAGATGTCTGGCAAAGTGAGAAAAACCAGTGCCTTATTTTTTTTCCTTGGAAATCTCTATATCTTGTTGCCCACTATGACTCCTTCAGGGTCAAATTGTCCCCCGTTTTTAGAGATACAGCCTAATGATGAGGTCTCTGGAATCTCATATTTCCCATGGTTCACTGGCCCACTAGCTCCTTAAAGAGAAAGGTGGAGGCCCTGCTCTGGGGACTCCCTTAGCCATTTGAGAAACAAAGTCCTAAGAGATCAGCATGGACCCCCTTAGCCACTTGAGCCCAGGAAATTATCTGGGGAACTCCCTTAAATTAAGGTGGAACACCCCCCCACACACCGCGCCAGGGATTTACTTAGCCACTTGAGAAAGTGTACACTCAAGAGATTAGGGTGGAGCCCCCCCCATCCTAGGGCTTCCTTAGGTGGTAGTCCACTGACTCCCTAGAGAGAAAGAGGGAATCCTCCCAGGGGCTCTCTTGCCTACCTGAGAAACAATATCCCTTGCATTTTCCCCAATAATAAAACTTTGGTACTTTGTTTAAGACAGTAGATAGAAACGTCTTAAAAAATTTTTTTCTAAATCTTTAGAAGTTCTAAGAACAAGGATGGCTGTACTTTTGCATACTCACAGCCACTTGCGTTGAGCTTTCACCCATTTCTTTGTTCTGCTCAGGCCATCAGGCATATGTTTCTAAATTACCTGAATTTCTGTTAGAAGAAACAAGGAGAGAATCTAACTGATTCAAAAGAGAAAAGGACACGAGGCCCATATGTTCCCTAAAATCAGAGGCTTACCTCCTGTCTACAAGAGTGAGATTTCATGGTGACAGCGAGGCCAGTTGAAAAAAGAAAATGGGAAACAAGCATGGCAGAACATGTAACCAACTCACTTGTGCAACTAAAATGACTGACAGACATGCCAAATCTATGCAGTTGACCCACAGGGTGAACCAGAATGGCCAATCCATGTGAATAGTTCACATGGTGAACCAAAATGGCTCCCAGTCATGGCAGAAAGGTAGACTGGGATGAAGTAAGGCTCTAAGAGAGCAATTTACTAATGATATCCAGAGATAAAGGCTATGGGAGGGGAAGATGAAGCTTTGAGCGCAAAAAGGAATAAACTGGCGTAGGTAGCTACTTAAGCAGGAGACCCATTTACCAATAGCTACTTTCCCCAAAAGAGTGAGAAAGCTGAGCAAAACATCATGGAGAACAGAAACATGAGGACAGAAAGGCATACTAAACTCTAGGTCACACACGTGGAAACTGAACAATCTGTTCTGCGACTGGGTTAATAACAGGCTCTCTGGCAGGTCTTTACTGATTCATACCCACAAGGACTGACCAAAAATAAGAAATAGAAGAAAGAAAAGCAGGGTTAAACTTGAGGCAGTCTTATGGGCCTCTTACTGGCTGGGAAAAACACAGAGGCCATGCACCTCTCTCCCCATCCCATACGGTGGGACACACTAAGAAACTATGCTGGCACCATGAGAAAGCTTCCTGAATTCCCCATCTTAGGAGAGAGAGGGAGGGACAGAGAAAAAAAATCTTCTTGGCTGTAGATTTCAGAGAGAAACAAACAAACAAAATGCCCAAAAGGGCCTTACCACCTCGCTGGCTCACCAAATATTTTACCAGAGTTTTTTTAGTGCTGGAGTCTCCTTCTAGAGGTGCTTTCTAGGTTCTTCTTGTCTCGAACAAAGAATTGGACAAAACAAGTGCAAAAGGTAGTGAGTTTCTGTGTTTATTAAAGGTAGGAAAATTAATGTGCTCTCTAGAGTAAGTTTGGGCCAAATAAAAGTAGGTTATAAAAGGTAGGAAAGGAAATATGCTCTGCAGAGTGAGTCTGGGCTAAGTAAAAGTAGGAGAAAAGTACACTGTACCTGTGAAAGTGGACCACTGTGTAAGAGAACATAGTAGCAGAGATCTCAATGGCAGGTGGCCTTTTTGTATCTCCCACTCCTCAGGCTGATGTCAGGTCTAGGCGATCATATCCAAAACTGCTTGAGTTCACATGAGAAGTCTGTATGCAGGGCTTTGGGAACCATTCTGAGCATGTATTCTGGGATTTTGCAATTAACAGGTCATGCCTACTTTCCTAGCCAGCCTGCCACGCCCTAATCTCCTGCCTCACTCCTGCCTTCACCTCTCAGAATACTGGGATTATAGGCATGTACCCCCATGCTCTACACAGTATTTTTTTGTTATAATATTAGCAAGAAGTTTAGAGCTGGGTGCCTTCATACAGGAATCCAAATTCGAGGTCTAGGATGTGGCTCAGGGGTAGAGAGAGCCTTCCTACCATGGGTTTGATCCTCAACACCACAAAGGAAAAATAAAAAGAAAAACAATCCATATTTAGATCACAAATTCCTGGCAGCACTGGGATTTTATTCTCACATGAAAAATTTGGCCAGCCTGGACTGCAAAGAGATTCAGCATAGATTCTTATTTACCATAATCCCCTCATAACCTGTTGTCTTCTGAACACTTAAAGTCGAATATCAATCATTTGTCATCGTTTTTGCACTGTTTTCTTATTGTAGTAATTGTGATAAAAATAAGGAAAACAAAAATGAGATGAGTATGTTTCTTTGTGGAAATTAAAAAGTACTTCTACCCACTTAGTATTCACAGGGCTTACTTGTCTCATTTACTTTTTCAAACTGACCTCCTAGATTACTAACTAGAGGTAGTACCTCTCCCTCTTCAGTAAGCAATTATGAAGCACTACAGGAGTTTTTGTGTGTGTGTTTGTTCTGGGTCGTTTTTTGTTTGTTTTTGTGAGTTTTTGATTGTTTGTTTTTTAAGTAATGGGCATTGAACCTAGGGGTGTTTTACCACTGAACTACAACCCTAGCCCTTTTTATTTCTTGAGATAGAATCTGTCTAAATTGCCCAAGATGGCCTCAAACTTATGATCCTCATGCGTAAGCCTCCCAAGTAACTGTGATTGTTGGCTTGTGCCACCATGCCCAGCTGAAACATTACAGGTCTTTGAGCCAAGGAATCAAATAAGACAACCACTAGATTTAAGGAAGAAAGTGTCCCCAAAAGATAATGCAGAGTAGAGACGAGGAAGAGGCCCATGGGATAGTTTTTGTAATTATCTATGGGTGTGGTCATAAGCCCTTCTAGAGTTGTTACTTAGAAATTGAGAAAGCTGGGGATGTAGCTCAGTGATTGAGTACTTGCACAATAAGTTTGATCCCTAACACCACAAAAGAAAGAAGGGAAGGAAGAGAGGGAAGAAAACTGAGTGAGAGCCACAGACACATTAAGTAAATAGTTGATCTTAGCTGATTTCTACTTTCTGTCTAGGAGGAGAGGTAATGAGTAGAAAGTTGATGATCAAGCCTCTGATCGCTGTGGTAATCACTGATGTTCATTTACTTAATCATTCTGTGTTTAAATTTTGTCATCCTTTCTCTCAAACGCTCCTTTTATTGCCTTCTTTTTTTACATGGCCACTAATTTATGTTTTGAGACTTACTTTGACATTTAAAGGAATCTTTTCATAATTATTTTATATCCAAATTTTTATCATTTTATTTTCTTGGTCTTGTTTAAATAACTTTATGTCCTAGTGCAGAAGTAACATTATCCATTTATATAAATTTCATCTGCATTTCTCAATGTAAATAAAATCTTGGTTCATGAGCATAATTTGTTCTGGAAACATACTTGTAATCCAAAACACGTGTTTATCAAAGCAAATTTCCCCATAAGAAATAATGGAAATTCAGATGATTCATTCCAGAACCCAAAAATATTCTTATAAAAATGATAGCAATACTGTGATATAATACAAAATAATTTGTGAAATGCAAAATATAAAGAAAAATAAATCAACCTGCCCCTTACTTTTGAAAACCTTTGTGGCTGGTGTGAGGGAGACAAGAGAGGAGGGTTATTGTGTAAGATAGCTTTGACTATCACTAATAGAATCACTACTGTCTATTGACTCAATGGAATACTTTTCATTTTGTGCAACTTTAACAAGGAACCTATCCAACTGTACTTGGTTTTGCATCCTTTTGAGCATTTTGTAGAAATGTGACATGATATTGTTGTTAAACAGATTGATCATTCTCACTACTACAGCTTTGTTCAGGTGGTGCTTTTCCACAAAAGTATGTACTGTTTCTCACATTTTATACTTCTCCCTGATCTCATTTGAAGTGAGGGATTCCTCTGTCTTTTTCTCCTCCTCCTCTACACACAAGATCTCCATAACCTCTTCCTCTTGGGAGACGATCACCCACCATTCCACAGGGGGAGGGAGGAGCCCAGTGGCTTAGTTGTGATCATGTGACATTTGGCATCACAAGTACTGCTCATATTGCAAGACATTGCTCATTTATCAAGTTAGAATTTATTAGAAATGTCTGCTCATCTTGCAGAACATTTGTAGAATAAGTTACTTGCAATCCAAGATTTTACTGTACTTCTTTCTCAAACAGTTCTTTTCAAAACGAACAGGGTGGAGGGAATGCAGTTCTTACAGCATTAATATCTAAAGCACTGACTCTCAGACTTTAGAGTACATGAGACTCACCTAGAGAGATTTTTTTAAATCATCAGTTCCTAGGCTGTGTTCAGAGGTAGGCAATAATAATGTATATTTCTAAGATTCCAAATGATGCTGATGCTCCTGGCCCAGAAATCACACTCTTGAGTACAGTTCTACTAAAATCAGTAACAGTGGACATACTAGATGACATGTTAGATGCCCACTAGATATTTACTGACAACTTCCAAAAATTATTTGGTTTGGTAAAGCTAAAGTTGAAGTCTATCATTCATTTTTATCTTTTTCTTACTGATGGCCTTCTGGTTTGAACCTTTAAATATTAAACTACAAGAGACTGGGAGAGGAAGAAGATGCAGTTAGGAATGCAGAGTTGGCAATTAAATCTCTTTTCCAACTAAAATATGCAGCTTTAGCTACTTTACATTTATAAAATATAAATTCAGAAAATGTAACTGATGCCCCTGAATTCAGAATTAAAATGACAAGCCCTTTTACAGTTGTTTTGAATTGTTACAAACACATAGTCATTATGTTTCAGATTATTGAGTGAGTCATCTTCAAGAAAATGAGTGAATACATTGTATGACTTTGGACAAATTAGCACTTTTCTAACTGAATGGAGCATTTGTAGACTCAAAGCAAAGCCTTTTGTTTTGAGTTAAATTTGGAATGCTAAAACTCTTATCTTGGGACTTGTGCATAAGGTTAAAAGTTTGATAGTCAACTGAAAGCCCTGCCTTTTTTAATAACCCAACCATATCCCACATTTTCCTTAAGCACTGAAAATAGAATAAAGCCAACCTTTTCATCTGGGGAAGCTCTGCATTTCAAACCCAGGTATTCAGAATGAACTTTAAGAAAACTAGCTGCTCCAGTAAGGAACTGATTTTAAATTATCTTGCATGTTATCAGAAACCCACTTAATTTTTAAAAAGACTGGGAAGTTAATAATTTTTCTAGACATTTGAAATAACTTCAATAATGATTTTAACTGGTGATGAGAAAATGAGGTCTGGAGATATAGCTCAGAGGAAAAGTGCCATATGTTGCTTTTCTCCCAGAATGTTTATTTTCGAAATGTTTATTTTTTTCTAAGTACAGATGTCTTGTGTAGGATTTTTTTTCCTATATCAGACAATTCAGAAAGGTATAAAGATTAAATCACCATATCCTATTCTAAGAAAGCTATCCTTTGTGTGTGTGTGTGTGTGTGTGTGTGTGTGTGTGTGTGTGTGTGTGTGTATACGCACATTTGTATATGAAGAACAGAGCAAGAGCTCAAAACAGAGAAAGAACGTACAAGTGACCCAGAATATACCAGCACATCCTGCTTTGGTTTGGTTTGGTTTTTGTTTTTCAAAAATACTGTTGAGATACATATAGTTTGGTAACCTGCCTCTTTCATAGTTGATTACAGATATCTTTCCATGTGAGTAAATAAATCATGGAGTTTTTGGGTTTTTTGGTGGTGCTGGGGCTTGATCCCAGGGCCTTACACATGCTAGGTGAGCACTCTGCCACTGAACTACTTCCCCAGGCCTTAAACCATGGTGTGTGTTTGTTATTCTTTTGTTTTGAGGTAATGGGATTGAACTATGAAGGCATTCTACCACTGAACTACATCCCCAGTCCTTATTTTTTTTATTTTGAGACAGTGTTTCACTATGTAGCATAAGCTCATTCTTGAATTGGTGATCCTCCTGATTCAACCTCCCAAGCAGCTAGGATCACAGGCATCCTCTACCATGCCCAGTAGTAAATCATGGTTTTTAATAGTTCCACTTAGAATATTATTTATGGATTTAAATTTAAGAACGTCATATAAAGATTTTTTAATTGCAACTTCTTCAAACTAATTTTAAAGAGAGTGTTCTTTAATGATTAGTATTATATCTAAAGTCTATTTAATCTGAGCTATTGATTTTGCTTTTTCTTTTGGCTAGAATTTTGTATTTACATACTTTTGAATCCTTTTCCTCTGATGGATTGGGTGACCTGCCTGTGTAGACATTAGGTCTTTATAATGTAGCTTCTGTGGAGATAAACATTGCCTACATGTAGGGGCATGATGTAAGATCGTTAGTGAAAAGAAACTGAAGGTAAAGGTGCAGTGTAAGCTTAAGGAAGAGTACTTCCTAATAATAGATAATGCCAATAGAGAGAAGTTCTCGTGCCAAGTAGGGTTGCAAATGGCTTTTACTTAAGTTAAGCATTTAAAGTAGATACTGAGAGAAGTTTTAACATCATTCTTTGAATGATGAGCTTTGAAAACAGGTTAGGTTCTTATTTTCAGGAATAAGCAGAGGCAGGAAATGACTTCTCAGACATACCTCAGTCCTAAGATTCCTGGATCCAGTTCACCTGAAACTTGAAATGCCAAATTTAGGCAATAAATGGACTTTCTTAATATAATGATCTCAGTTACTATTGCCTCTCAAGTTTTAAAATTCAGAAAATTGTTTGTTTGAACAATTAGAAAGGATTTGAGAAATGTCCTTTTCAGTAAGATCTTTAGTTTTTAATCAAATAAATCTCAATAGTCTTGTTCTACTCATTTATTCCAAATTCTGGAGACTGAGAAAACACTAACAGTGCTGTTATTTTCAATATAAGGTATTACATAAAAACTACCATTTTTAAATTACATTTCCCTGATTGACATGATAAGTTAGATTACTAGCTTTTGCTATTCTTTTTCCTTAACTGAGGAATATGAGCTAAACTTCAAATGAGGGAGGGAGGATTAGATTTTTCTTTATGCTTATGGCTTATAAATACTTACTTTGATAACCTAGAATCTTGAAGTTTGCAAGAAACTCTCAGGTCCATCGTCTGGCATTTGGGAATTTTTTATTTAAAGATTTTACCCTTCAAAGTAGGATGTAGTGTTTTGTAGTGATTCCTGACCTCCTAATTAAAGTTTCACTTACCTTTAGTAAGAATTTATTAACTATTATAGATATTATTAGACACCTGTGATCAAATTCAACAAAGTGTCAGATGCTATTTTTTCTGTCTAAGAAACTTAAATTTAAATAGATATGAAGTGGGCCTGGTATTCAAGCATAATGCAGTGTGAAATGGCTGGATCCTTTCCCTTGAGGCTTGGGGGTCTGTTCTTGATATTACAAATAAATTACTTTTTAAAAAGAGGCAACTAGGGCTGAGGGTTTAGCTCAGTGGCAGAGCACATGCCTAAGAAGTTCAAGGCCCTGGGTTGGATTGCAGCACCACAAAAAAAAAATGTAACTAAATAAAAAGAAACAACAAATGTTTATGCTGAATATCACTTACAAAAAACTCTTGCTGCCCATTCCTCATTTGGCCTCATACCTTGCATTGCAAATAATATTCATGAAGATTATTTTTTCCTTTTGTAAGCTTTGTCATGGCCAGTCAGTTGCCACTAGTCGTTAAAAGAGCTGTAGATAAATTGTCAGAAGCACAGTTCAGTTTTTTCCATGCCATTTGTACTTGAGCCTTGCCAGAAATTCTCAGAACCTTGACAGAGGATAAAAAAAGCCTCTTAACATATTCAGAAAACTGAACAGTTAGCTCAAAGCCTGCCAAGGCATGCCCAAGTTTAAATATGCACTCATAGCTGAGGTCTTGTTTATAAGAAATACTAGTTTACCTGTACCAGGTTGTCTGGTTAATTAAACGTGTTTTGGAGTGTTTCTACAGTTAGAGAAAATAGTCAGCGCTGCCTCCAAGTCCACTTCATGTACACTGACTATTACCCATAGCTCTGAGTCTTTAATGCTTTTCCTTGGTCCCAGCTGACTAGGTCTAGACCTTAGTCCTACTAAATGTTAGTTCCTATTAGCTTTTCGTAAGTGAATTTGGTCTTGAATGCTCCATTCTTCATGGAATATACAGTCAGCAACATGTACTCGGCATCTAAATAATGGGCATTTCCTTCTTGTTATGTTCTTATGAGAAACAAGCGTTAATGTGGCCACTTCTGCTGTTTGCATTTCCCTAGCTTTTCCTAGGAGTATCAGAATAAACACAAAAGAGCCATGGGACTCTCATCTCTGCCTTGCTAAATGAGTCATTTGAACTATGTGATTATGCCTATTTTTTTTTCCTTTGGCCACCTGGGAATATTGACAGAGTTGAAGAAGACTCCAACAAGATCATCACTGAAACAATTCCAAATAGAAGTCTCTAACAAATATCTTGAGCCAGTTGATGAATTAGAACTATTTTTCTCTTCTGAGATGAGGCTCAGTAGTTATTTTATGTAGAAGAAATTGCCTCCAGAGCACATTTTCCTAGCTTCAAAGTAGCTATCTTCTTAACGTCATTGTTATTAGCAGATAACAAGAAGAATAGACTGTGCATTCCATGAGGGCAGAGATCATGTCTCTTCCACCACTGTCTCCTCACCTATTGCACTTACTGTCATGTAGGCAGCGTATATATAGGAAATATTTCACATGTTTTCTGAAGCCATTTTACTTTATTTTTAAGGCTTATTCGCTATATTTTTGAACTTCTTAAGAAAATCTCTAGACATATCAAAGTAGAAAATATATCCTTATGAACTCATTATTTAAGTTTAGTAACCATCAGCATTTTGCCTGACTTCTTTCATATATCCCTTTTTTTTTCTATTTTCTTTGAAACATTTTAAAGTAAAACACAGACATAATGCCATTTCAGTACAAATATTTAAGTAAAGCCTTATCCACCACAGTGCTATTATCACACTAACAGTAAATCCCTGATTTCATCTAAAACCCTATCTGTATTCAGATTTTCTGAATATATTTTTAAAACATAAATAGCCAGGCATGGTGGCACACACTCGTAATCCCAGCACTCAAGAGGCTGAGGCAGGAGGATCACCATGAGTTGGAGGCCAGCCTGTGCTATATAGTGAGTTCAAGGCCAGCCTAAACTATGTAGTGAGACCCTGTCTCAAAAAACAAAGCAAAACAAAAAAAAGATAAATAAATAAACAATAAATTAAAACCTTTTGACAAAAAAAAAATAATGTGAGAAGCTTCTCAAAAAGCTTTTGGGGATTTAGCTTAGAGCACTTGCTAGCACGTGCAAGGCTCTGAGTTCGATCCCCAGCATCAAAACAGAAAGAAAGAAAAGCACTTAGGTTAATTATCATTGAACCTAAAAGAAAATCTCGTAGTTTATAAATGTGCAAGAATTCAGTATGTGCCAGACATGGTGGTACATGCCTATAGTCCCGGGACAATGGGAGGCTAAGGTAAAAGAATCTCAAGTTCAAGCCTATCTGAGCATCTTAGCCACTCAGCAAGTTTTTTTTTGTTTTGTTTTGTTTTTAGACAGGGTCTCTCTGTGTAGCACAGGCTGGCCTCAAACTTGCAGCTATCCTCCTGCCTCAACCTCCTGAGTGCTGACATTACAGGCGCATGCCAGCATGCCCAGTTTAGGGAGATTCTGTTTTAAAATATAAAGTAAAAAAATGATTGGGCTAGATGGTGGTGCAATCCCAGCACTCAGGAGGCTGATGGAGGAGGCCTGCCTAGGCTACAAAGTGAGAACCTGTCTCAAAAAAAAAAAAAAAAAAAGTGCTCACTTCGGCAGCACATATACTAAAAAAAAACAACAAACTGAGGGTGTAGTTCAGTGGAAAGGCTCTGGGTTCAATCCCCAGTAGCACCAAAAATATACATACATACATATATATATATATATATACATATATATATATATATACACACACACACATATATATACATATATATATATAAAATATACATATATATATATACACATACATATATATAGATTTTATATATATATACACACATATAAAATCTATCTATATATATATGTATGTGTATATATATGTATATTTTATATATATATATATATAATCTATATACATATCAGATACACCCAATAACTCCCCTTAGATAATGCTAGCAGTTTGCTTCATATAATTGTGGGAATTGCATCTGTAATACCAATGCTTACATTCATATTCCTCATATTCCCCTCAGTCTTTCAAACATGCTCTTCCAGTTGTTACAAATTATACTAACAGCAGATATTTATGCCACATTTACTGTGCTTTTACATGCATTATTTCATAGGACTCTTTAGACAACAGATAAGTATTATTATACCTCCCCCCATTTGGTTTAGTAACTTGCCAAAAGTTTTATGATTATAAATTGAAATCAGATGTTTCTGTATGTGTATGTGGTACTGGGGATTGAACCCAGAGGTGCTTTGTGGCTGAGCTACACCCCCAGTCCTTTTATTAAATTTTATTTTGAGACAGGGTCTCAATTGCCCTGGCCAATCTGGAACTTACTATCCTCCTGCCTAACCCTGTTAAGTAGTTCAGATTACAGGTATGCAGCACCATACCTATCTTGAGCTGGCATTTGAATGTAGGTTTCCTAACTATTGGCTCTGCTGCCTTCCTTGGTGTGCTTTAAGGTACCAGAAAATTAGAATTTTAATCACTTTGCATACGTTATGAACTCCCTGAGTATGGCAGAGAAAAAGGATTATACTGAAAAGTTGATTATACTACTTTTCTCTCTTAAACTGTTAATTGATATGTACGTATGTGGGATGGTGGAGGGGGATCGATAGCATTATCCCAGAATTTAAAGCATAAATGTTTTCTAACATTATGTCAAGACATAAAATTCAGAGATCAAGGAGAGAAGAACTTCATAGAGTTTTGTGCAAAAAGAAAGGGAAAAGAATGTGGGAGCTTTAGGGAAGCAAGATTATCAATAGAGCAGAGGATGGGGAAGACAATAGAGAGCCAATGAAAAACAAGGAATGCTTGGAAAAAAACAGCATAGCTGTCAGGGCATAGTCACACATGAGTGTAATCTCAGGTGCTGAGGAGGCTGAGACAAAGGGGATCACAAATTCAAAGTCAGACTGGGCAATTTATAGCAAGACCCTAACTCAAAATAAAATTTAGAAGAGGACTGGGGATGTAGTCAGTGGTAGAGTGTCAATTCCCAGTACCAGAGGGAAGAGGAAGGAGAAAGAAAGAAGGAAGGAGGAGGTAAAAGATGGGGGGGTAACTGATCAAAAAAGGTTTAAATGATCTAAAATTTCTTCTTGTAAACTTAATTTCTCTATCGTCCATTATCCTCTAGGCTGTAAGACTGGAAAGTACTTATCAGAATAGAACACGCTATATGGTAGTGGTTTCAACTAATGGTAGACAAGACACTGAAGAAAGCATTGTCCTAGGAATGGATTTCTCATCCAATGACAGGTATGGTACCACAAATATAAAGTATTCTAGTTGCCTTTTGAGATATTACAAAATATCTTATATGATTCTTCTCTTAAGATGCAAGGCATAAAAAAGCATTTAAGAGCCAGGTGTGGTGGCACACACCTGTAATCTCAGCACTTAGGAGGCCGAGGCAGGAGAATCGGGGTGAGTTCAAGGGCAGCCTGAACTTCATAGCAAGACCCTGTCTCAAAAAGGGGGGGGGGCATTTAAGTCACAATCTTGAGAGAAGCATGTTTCTCTTGTCTGTAGATAGGAATGATATAAAGCAAATGATTTAAACTTGTATCTCCAGGGGAAAAGCTGCTTTTTCGTGACAGTCTCTTTCAATCAATAATGAAACACTTGAGTGATTCTATTGGGCATAACAGTGGTCCTGGATTCAAGGAGCTCCCGCTTGAAATGCAATCTTATGTATTTATCCATGGCCTTAAACTTTGCTTTTACCAAATTTTATGCCTCCTTTTTCTTTCTTCGGAGTTAAAAGTGGGGAATGGCTCCTTAAACTCAAAACAGAACCTTTTATAATCATGCATCTTTGGTTTTAGCCATACTTCACATCTTGTGGTTAAAGATACCAGAGAGAACCTAGTTTTTGTTTTGTTTATTTGGTTGGTTTTTTCTATTTAATGTCCTTAAGGTTTGAGGCTCTTTTTTTTATTTTCCAACTTGTTCTAGAGAAACCTTGGGAAGACTGTGGAATGTGGCTGCTAAGCAGATCTTTATACTCTAAGATAATAAGGTGCAGGAAATCCTGCCAGATGTCTCAAAGCATTGACTTCCTGGTTGAGGACTAGAATGGAATTGTGGAATAGCTAGGGGTGTGACCCAAGCCTGGAGGAATTTAGCCACAAAGAGAACAGGAGAATGGGAGTGATTCTGATTGTCCTGATGTTGGGGGATGGAAGAGAAAAGTCTCATTGTTACCAGAAAGTTTCCCAAACCATTATTTACCTGAGCTTGTACACAGACATCACCTGAAAATGACTTGTGGATTCACAGGGATCACAAGGCAAGAGTTAGTAGCTTGTACATCACCCGTAGCATGTAATTGTATGCTCTGAATTTACACAGGCTTGTAAACCAGTTTAGGAAGCTTTTTCCTCCAGTTTAACTTTTGGTGTTACCTAAACAACACTTCTTTAGTAGCAACTTTTCCTATAAGAGCACCTGCTTGTCTACATCAGGGTTTTAGGAACTTTGGTTTGGGTCTTCCTCTCTTGATTTGCACTCTCTAATAACAGTTGCCACTAACCATCTGTAGATATTTAAATAAATAAAAAAGAATGAAACATACATAAATAGAATTAAAATTTCAGTTTCTCAGTCATAAGTAGCCACATTACAAGTACTCAGTAACCATATGTGGCTAGTGGCTCCCTTATGGAACAGTAGGTGTATAGAACATTGCCATTATTGGAGGAAGTTCAGTTGAACAGAACTGTTCTAGTTTGTATTTCCTTTGTTCAGTTCTCCCAGACCCCTCTCTTGAAAACCTTATAAAGCAAGAACTGGATCTGCATGGAAACTTTAGTTGAGTCTTCCCCTAGAGGCAGAAGGAGGTAACTCAGATCGTTCTGACCCAGAGTGTGAGCAATCAGATGTCTAGTCTTATCCCTTTCACTTTGTCCTAAACTTTACCAGAAAGAATGCAAATGGATGCCCAGTAATTTATCCTTAATGAACCATATCCATCTGCTGTAATAGTCCCACCAGGATCATATCTGAGTTTTATGTTTTAGTTTGTAGAAGACAAAATGGAACGTGGAAGCTAAAAGATAGTTTCCATTCTGTTTGGTAAACTTGATACGTACTATGAAATTCCCATACATTTTCTGCTTGAATGAGCCCCTTGAATAGTGAGAGAAATGCCACCTACTTCAGAATACTGCTGCTCACATAATCTACTGTTACTTCTATCTCAGTTGCTATTGAAGGAATGTATATCATTTTGAATCTGAGAATATAAAAAGTTAATGTTTCAAAATACTATTCAACCAAAGCGGAATTGTTTATGAAAAGCAAGTTGTTTATGAAAAGTACAAGTAATTCTTTAGGCAAATACGCTACAACCTGAGCTACATCACCAGCCATTTTTTTGTTTTGTTTTTATTTTGAGACAGTCTCACTAAGTTGCCCAGGCTGGCCTTCAATTTATAATCCTTCTGCCTCAGCCTCCTGAATAGCTGGGATTATAGAAATGCACCACAGGTCCCAGCTAGTCCAGTGATTGCTTAATGCCAAGAATTACTGTTAGTTGCTGAAAACTTTGGAATATGTGGTTTGCTTACTTCTAATTTTGAGGTCTGATAGACATTTCAAACACCACAATATACTCAGTAGTCTAAAAGTGAAAGGAAATAAAATGTAAAGGGTGAGGCATGAGAACCACAAGTTTGAGTCCAGCCTGGGAAACTTAATGAGACTCTTTCTCAAAATAAAAATTTACCCCAGTGTGGTGGCACATGCCTACAATGCCAGCACTTGGGAAGCTGAGGCAAGGGAATTGACACAAGTTCGAGGCCCGTCTGGGCTATACAGTTCAAGACCAGCCTGAACTTTATAATAAGACTGTCTCAAAAAATAAATAAATAAATATTTAAAATAAAAATTTAAATAGGGCAGGAAGGTAGTATAGACAGTGATAAAACACTTGCTTAGCATATGTGAGGCCCTAGGTTCAATTCCCAGTAAGGAAAAAGAAAAAAAGCAACAGTCCTTGGACAGCACCTGTGCTCACTATACCATCAATGCAGACAAGAAACAGTCCTTATTTTTTGTTTGTTTGTTTGTTTGTTTTATTTGTTCTTTTGAGACAGGGTCTCTCTCCGTACTTCAGGCTGGCCCTGGCCCCAAACTCACAGCAGTCCTCCTGCCTCAGCCTCCTGAGTGCTGGGATTACAGGCATCTGCATCACACCTGGCTAAGAAACAGTCCTTGGAATTGAGTTCGATATCATACCCTTGACTAAGAGCTACCAAATGCAAGTCAGCAGTACTGATCTGAGTGTTTTAGATAGGAGCCATTTGCAAAACATCAGCACAGGGATCTCATTCAATAAGTTTGTTAAATGTATCAGGAAGTGACTATCTCTTTTCAAAAGCTCCTGAGGAATATATAGGATTGATAGTAATGTGATGACAGTTTCTTCACTCTAACACGCCACATTTTTGAGTTTAGAGGCTTATTCTTTGCATTGAAAGAGTTAATGAACAGAAGACTGCTTCCCAGAATAACAGGAAGTAACTTGTGGACTATTTCTTATCTTGCAGTAGCACTTGTACCATGGGCTTAGTCCTGCCTCTCTGGAGTGACACCCTAATTCATTTGGACGGTGATGGGTAAGAGCTTTCCCTTTTTATTCTCCTACTCAAAGCCAAAGGGTGGTGTTCCATCTTAGTGACTCATTCATTCAGCTGAATGGGAGGCCCAGTGCGCCCAACTGAACTGACATGTCAGCTTCTCAATGAGTCCTTTCAAACTCCCGTTTCATAAAGTAGAATCAAAATACAACTTGCCAGAGTTTCTCACTTCTTTTCTTTTAGGCCAGCTATGGTAGGAATCCAGACAAAGAAGAAACAGTTTGTTGGCTCACTCTTTACTCTAAGCATGTGGGACTGTTGCAGTGCTCTCCCAGAGGATGATATGTGCCGTCTCAAATAACCTCTTGCGGCCTTTGCCAGCTGTCAGCCTACAGTGTATAACCCTTTCCTGTGCCAGTGCCTCCCAGTGACCCCACCACCCCCACCTCCTGGTGTTTTTAAATGTGTGCCCAAGAGACTTGAGACGTTTGCTCCTGTTTATAAAACCAGAGTCAGGTTTACTAAGAACCCACAAGACTTCCAAATAAAAGTATACAGCAGAGCAGTTTGACTGTGGCTATAGCTAGGAAATTATATGTAATTCTCTGACTCTATTGTGGGATTCTACTCATATGCCTGGTAGATAAAATCAAACAATTTGTTGAAGCTTTCCAATCAGATCCTATGCTCTGGTTAACTATGAAATATCTGATGATTCCTTCTATTGAGCCAGCTGTTGCTAGCCTGGGAAACAACCTTGAAAACTTACAACTGAAATAATCTATCCTCATTTGTGGATTTTTGTCTTGTTCTCTTGTTCTTAGTGGGTTCAGCGTATCAACAGATAACAGAGTTCACATATTCAAACCTGTATCTGTGCAGGCAATGTGGTAAGATGACTTTTACTATCTCTACAAACAAGTATTTTTTAAACTATTCTATTTTTTGATATGTTGTAAGAGCAATATTTTGTGAGAAGTAATATTTGACATGGTACAATGCGCTATGAAATGCTGTATAATTGTTGGTGCCTGTGGGACTTTCTTGTGATCTGTTTGTGTAGATACCATAGTTAAAGATGACCTAGAAGACCAATTTTTAAATTGTCACAGAGGAAGATCTTGAGCACTGGTGAACAAGTAAAATTCAGAGGCATCTGGTATTTTTAGGCTCTGGAAGAAACAATGGATTAGATAGCTGGTTTACACTGAGTTTTATAGGAACATATCCATTAAATTACTTAGCTAAGAGCCAAGTCTAAGAACATCATTGTGTGTGTGTGTGTGTGTGTGTGTGTGTGTGTGTGTGTGTGTGTAGAGCCTTTGCACTGACCAACATCGCCACCCCTTTTTTATTTTTTATTTTGGTGCAAGGACTTATTAAGTCACTGAGTTGCCCAGGCTGAGTTCAACCTTACAAGCCTTATGTCAGCCTCCCAGAGTACTGGGATTGTAGGCATGTGCCACTACACCCACCCAGCTTAGAATACCTTACTGCTGCACATTAGCTTTTGATTTCTTAAGGTAATCAGGGATAACACTGACAAGGTAACATTATAGAGAGACAAATTTCCATTTAAACTGCTGACGGCTGTTCGCATAATGCAAATAAAGCCTAGAGAAAATGTTGTTGTTAATAACCTTCAGTGGGCTTACTGACACTTCTGAGTTATTTACTGTGTGCCAGGCATTATGCCAGGTGCTTTACCTAGGTTATATTTAATCATTACACTAACTTCCCAAAATAATATTGTCGGTCCTTCATGGATGAGCAAACTGAGGCTTTGGAGAAAGTACATAACTTGCCTGAGAGTATTTTATTCATTTAGAGAAAACAGACTCATTCTTTTTTATTATCTGCAAAATGATGTATTATAACCAAAGAATGATGAGACTCTAAGTTCAGAATTCATCCCCTAGACAGAGATTTAAATTTCAGTTTCTCATTCAGCTGCCTGGAGTAGAAATAACCAAAAGGCATGGAATGGATAGAAGGCAAGGAAATTAAGATATAAAGGAGCCTGGAAAACATTTTAGCCTTCTCCTCCCCCTCTGAAGTATCTGAGGCACTAGGCCTTGAGTGTATTCTAGGGCAACTGCAGCAGACTGGCATATGCTTTTGAGATACATGTTTCCTAGATAAAGAAAGCACACAGTAATTATTCAAAACGTTATACAAATATACATATTGAACATAAACATACATAAACTGGCCCTTACCTTTGAATCCGTGTAATGAAACAGATTCTCTTAAGAATATTACTTACTCTGAGTAATACCTTGTTTTTGGTTTTTGAGGCAGGGTCTCAACTAGTTAGCCCAGGCTGGCCTTGAACTCATGATCCTCTTGCCTTAACTTCCTGAACACTGGGATTACTGATGTGTACTACTGCTTCCAGCTCTAAAAAGCATTCTTTTTTAAAGATTCTGCAATTTTGTCTTTAAGGAAAATAGACTGGCATATTATCCCCTTAAATTGCTTTAAAAAAATGTGCTTTTTAAATTTACATAGCATAGAGTTGATAAGAATCTAAGGAACAGTCAATCATATACTATTGGTGGAAGAATAAACTGGAACAACTGTTTTCCTTGGGAGGACATCTCTCAAAGTCACTAAATTGCCTGAGCTGGACATGAGCTTGCAGTTGTCTTGCTTCAGCCTCTCAGAATTCTGAGATTACAGGCATGCACCACCACACCTAGCTCAGAGCTTTCTGAAGAGTGGTTTGCCAACATGCCTTACTGTTTTCCATGCCTTTTAACCTAATAGTTTTACTAGGACGTTACTCTGAAATAATCACTCTATGTATGTCCAGAGATCGTTAACTATGTTTGTCAGTGCTCTCGTAATAGCAAAAAAATAGAAAACAATTTCAATCTCTGAAAAATAGGAATCAGTTAAATTATGATACAACTATTTCATTGAGTATTTTGCCATTAAAAATGATCTATCTGAAGCATATTTATTGACATGGAAAAAATGTCGATTTACAGAATATAAAGGAAAAGTAAGTTTCGGATCAAATACAGTATATGGTCATATCTGTTTATTATGGATCTATGCATAAAAAACTAGATAGACCTGCACTAAAATCTTAACAGTAACTATCTCTGGGTAGCAGGATTACAGGATACTTCTGCATTTTGTCTAAAACCTATAATTTTTTTGTTCATGTTGTGCTGGAGATCAAACCTAGGGCTTTCTTACATTTAGGCAAGCACTGTACCCCTGAGCTCTAGCCCCTCTCCATAAATCCTTTGAAGTAAGCATGGATCACGTTTTATGAGGGGAAAAATAAAAGATTTTTTAAAGAAAAATATGTAAATGAATTGGCCCCAGACTTCTCTTACATCGTCTTTTTCCTTTGGGAGCAAGAAAGTAGTTTATAGCTAGTAAGATATTTCATTCAACAGTTACTGATTGAATTTCAACTGTGAGCTAGGCCTTCTTTTAGGCACTTGAAATACACCAATAAACAAAATGTAGAAAGGTCCTTGCTCTTGTGTGACTTAATTCCAAGTATTTCTACCTTAAGTTTTTCCCATATGCAGTAGATAACCAAAAGATATTTGCAGTTTTGTTTAACCTTTTTAGGTTCCTGAGTTCAGACTCAGGTTTAGTTAGTCTCAGAATGACCAGAACTGTTCATAGAAAGTAGCTTATATGTATGAATAAATGGTTCAGAGACTAACAGACTAAAGCAGCAAGAATGATACATGCCATTGCATCAGTACTTCCGGAACATTAATGAACATGTCCTCATAGCTTGGAGACAGCTATCTGATCTTTGTGGAGCCTCTAGAATCATAGAGAATGTAGTAGGCTTACATGATTCTGTGCCAAGAGAAACAAATCTTTGTATATTAAATTGTTGAGCTCTTTAGTACTTTGATGATACAGCCACAGCATGTTTCCAACTATAGGATAAATAGCTCTATAAGTCTATTTTTCTAGACCTATTTTTCAATTACAAGAGTTTGAAGTACACATGAGTTATTGACTTTTTGGTAACCCACTGTTCTACAGTGCTCATTTCCCAATATATCTTTCAGGTCTGCACTACAGAGTTTACACAAGGCTTGTGAAGTTGCCAGAATGCATAACTACTACCCAGGCAGCCTATTTCTTACCTGGGTGAGTTACTACGAGAGCCATATCAACTCAGATCAATCCTCAGTCAATGAATGGAATGCTATGCAGGATGTGCAGTCCCATCGGCCCGACTCTCCAGCTCTCTTCACAGACATGTAAGTCAGCTTGCTGGAGATTGCAAAACTCCTCTGTTGTGTCCTGTGCAGCAAGTTCCTCTCTAATCTCCTCTCTTAAGGAATTACCCAACGATAGTAGTCAGCATCAATACCATACTTCAGCCACAGGCCACACATAAAGAGCCCCATTCTTCCTGTTGCCTGAAAAGGCATGAAGAATTTCACACCTGAGCACAATGGAGTCTCCATAGTGAAGAACTGCAATACCATAAAATCCATTATTCAGACTGTACTTATTTGAAATTTGAATGTGAAGGAATTGGGTTGAAATTTGTGTTAGTATCATCTTTGAAAGGAGCATTTGGTAAGCAAATTAATGTCAAGAAGCTTCTAGAGGGATGTTTGTAGTATTTAAGAAAACAACATTTTCCAATCAATTTAAAAGAATACTTCACTTGTTAAGTGAATTTTAAACTTTATATTCAAATTTACTTTTTGTTCAGATTTCTTTAGGAACAGTTTGTCATTCAAGTTTCTTCCTCTGCTCCACCTTTGCTTTAAGTGCTTGTCAGTGAGAATTTTGTTGAATCTCCCCGGTGTACTGTGAGTTGGATAAAGGCCTAAGGTGGAACTGATGTTTATTGCCTTTTTAGGGTTATGTGTTGAAACTTCTATGGCTGTTTTGGAATTTTTTTACACTTAATTCCTCCTTTGAAAATTAATCAAAATGTGTCTATGGCCATACCACCCTGAACATTCCCGATCTTGTCTGAAAATTAATCAAAATGTTCATTTTTCACTGAATTGATCTTTCTGCACTTTCAAAGTATTCTGTAGCCGGAAGAGTAGCTACCTACTATCTGACCTTACAAATAGGATTTGCTTTATGATGCCTAAAGTCATGCCAAACCAGTTCATGATTTGTTTAAAGGCTTTATTTACTAATAGTCTAATAAATGCTTTTTACTAAGAAAGATGAAATTTCTAAGAGTTGTATACAAGAAGTAGTCCCAGGGAGTTATTAGTACTAGGACTTCTTTTTCAGTAGCCACAGTCTTTTCAAAATCCCTTTATAACTAAAGATACGAATTTGTGGAAAATGTTATTCATCATTTTGTGTTTTACCCCTGGCTGATGGATTTCAAAGGAATGGATGTCTAGCTAGAGAGGATTTTGAATCTATATAGTACACTCCCCCAAACATGACAAATAAAAGAAATTACTCATAATCTCTCTACATTCCTGAGCAAAAAAATGTAAAAGGTAGTTCCTGGCACCTGGTAAAGGGTAATTAAATATTAGTTCTTATGTATACTATAATACCAATTTTAGATATGTTTAATAAATAAAGGTGTATCTCTTCATATGAAAATAATACATGGAAGCTGTAGGCCAAAGTATTAATAATAATTATCTTTAGGAAAGTTTTCATTATCTTTGTATTTTTATATATTTTCCAAATTTTTCCAGTGAAAACAAAGAAGAAAAAGTGAGTGTGTGTTTTAATGATTTTCCATCTCCTTCATCCTCCCTAAATTGACTAGAAAAGCCTGTAAAAGAATGCTGGAAATGTAGGGACAATGTACACCAAATGGATTTAAGTGCTCTACTATGAATAGTTTATATTTGAAATCCAAAGAAAGGGAGGAAAAGGGAATATGCATCTGTGATGTCCAGTGTGTATCTAATGCTATGCCAGGTACTTCATATATAGTATCTCATTTAATCTTTGTAAGACTCTCAGGAGACAAGTATTATTACTGCCATTTATTGAAAAAGAAACAGAGATTCGGGGAATAGAAGAAACCTGTTCAGGGTCACATCACCAGTAAGTAGCAGGGCTGAAATTAAAACCTAAGTCTGTCTGTTCCCAAACCACTCTGTCTCAAAGAAGCTTGAGGTATTGAGAGAAATATTACTGAACTAGGAAATCTAATGTTTGTACATAGGTGCTGAAATTTGTGTTTTACCAGTGTCTTTTTAATGGATACTAAAATTATACATTTTCTTTTCGTCATTAACTATGTCAAGGAAAAGCAAAGCATAGATTAAAATTTTATTCCTAGTCAAGACAGAGGTGCCTTTGCTGACTGACAGGGAAATGGCTCAGATATTAGTGTATATTGTATTCCATAGAGTTAGTGAGAAGCTAAGGGCCCAAGTGGTGTGGGACTCCCAAGGCTGTGGGGTTAGAGCACCCATTTTTGGAAATTACCAAAGCTATTTTTGCAGCCAGCGATAAGGCTGTAAGCAGCAAGGGCAGGCAGGATGCCTGAAGGCTTAGTCCATTTCCACCTCCAAATAAGGAGGTGTGGAGCAGATATCTTTCCTCAGTAGGTATGAGGGAGAGGTGAGGCACAAAGTGCTTTCTGTCAGCCTTACTCATATGCTGCATATTATGAAATAATGCCTTTAGAGAGAAGCATCCAGTTACACGGAGCCAGTACCTTTCTAGTAATTGGAGAGTCAGCTACTTAGTTCAATTTTATATTAAAGTTCTAAGGATAATTTTATTTTTAGGAGATTAAGAAGACTAAAGAAAACAACACAATCCTGTAGGTAGAATGTTGGACTGGGCTGAGTGACCATTTTGATTTTCCTGCCATTAGCATGTATTTTAATGTGTTTGTTTCCTTTATCTGTAAAATGAGGATGACAGTTTCACATAGATACTGCGAAAGTTGTCATGAAAAGGAAAGCATCTTGGATGGATGTACTGTAGGTAACTGATCCCTACAACCCCTCATTTGGGAGAGAATTTTCCTTATTGAAGAAGGCAAGATCACTCTCCCTGCTTGTGTATTTTCTGGAACCACAACAGTGAATGATCAGCATACAGCAGCATTTTAAGCTACAGAAGATCCAATTCCAAAGTGGGTCACACCACTAGTTTACTTAGTAGTTAGCTCAGTAAATGATACCTAGGCATACTTGATGGGAAAGTATGAAAGTAGTCCTCCATTAAAGAACCACACTCAGTATACCCAACTTGTCTTTGTTCCTTCATGGCTTTATGTACATGAATGTATTTGAGGACTTTTAAACACCTAGAACATCTTCAAGTAATAATTTTGACATGTTACATTCAATACATTCTTAGAAGAAACTTCTAGAAAATGTGATTTTCATTTGCCATGCCTCCACAATATAAATTTGGGGATAACAGAGGCAAAGCTTGCCAGTTTGAAAACATAGTACAATGGTACATTCATTAACTTAGATTCCTCCTTAAGAAAAATCATTATGTCTCTGTTCTCAGACCAACAGAACGTGAGCGAACAGAAAGGCTAATTAAAACCAAATTAAGGGAGATTATGATGCAAAAGGATTTGGAAAACATCACCTCCAAAGAGGTAAGAGACCCTGACTTCTCAGTGTTCCAAGAAAAGGATTTAGGATAACAATAATTGTGGGGCTAGAAATGGTATGTGGTTGAAATTACAGAGAGACTTTATAGAGATTAGTACAATATGTCATCTTTCTTTCAGATACGAACAGAGTTGGAAATGCAAATGGTGTGCAACTTGCGGGAATTCAAGGAATTTATAGATAATGAAATGATAGTAATCCTTGGTCAAATGGATAGTCCTACACAGATATTTGAGCATGTGTTCCTGGTAAGTTTCAGGATGGCTTTAAGTAGTGTGCTCCCCTCATGGGGAATGGGAGCAGTTGTTAAATTGTGTATTTAAGCAAAATGTAACCTGCATTCAAAACAAAGGTAGTAAGTCCTCAAGTTTCATCACTTTCTAATCATTTACTACATTTAGGAGCACAGATATGTGCTCCTAAACTTATTCACATCTATTCTGTGACAGCAATTGTGCATAATGATATGCTGCTGCTCATCTCTTTCCATTTCCTCACTCAGTAACATCAATAAAATGGTGGATTAAAATTGACTATGGTGAGAATATTTACAGCAAGGAAACTGACAAATGCTACAAATCATACTTTTCTTCCCCTAGGTTGTTGAATATTTCATCTGTTTTTCATACTACTCAGTTATAAACACCTGTCCACTGTGGTTTTTCTAAGATGATGCTGCGGTGGGGAGGCCAGACATTGAACCTAGGGCCTCACATATGCTAGGCAAGCACTCTACCACTAAGCTACATCCCCAGTCCTGAATAGGATAATCTTTGAAGTCACTCTTTTAAGTCTGCCAAAGGTTTCTAGTGTCTTATATATTTGAGCAGAGCAGGCAGGAATTACTTATAACTGAGAAATAATTGGTTTTTTTGGTTTGTTTTTTTTTTGTGGTGCTGAGGATTGAACCCACAGCCTCATACTTGCTAAGCACATGCTGTACCATTTGTCTACATCCCAGCCCTGGACTCTTAAACATGTAGCCATACTTTGAATCCCCAAAGTTCTTTTCGTGATTACCAAAAAGTCAGTGACTAAAAATTGTTCTTCATAGTTCCCATTCAGTGACCTATAATTAGCCCAAGGTGACCTCTCTTACAGACAAGTTAGGAATACTTCAAATATCCTAAGAAGACCTGTTTTATTCGCAAATGTTGAAGAGTTCTAGTTTTCATCTGTACATGATAGTGGGAACAAGATTAACAAGGGTAATTAAACTCAATGAGGAATCCTAAAACTTCATTTTTGTTTCCGCTCCCCACGCACTTCGACCAAAAAATGTTAACAGGAACTAAATCAATTGGTTTGAATTTCATTTCCTTTCTCTGTTAAGGACATTTATGAACTGTGAAAAGGTTAGAAACTGAGAAATACGTAGAATTTTTGCAAACGAAGAAGGGGAGCAAGAGTTGGAGGGAGCAAGAAGGTATGGGAAGAGAGAAAGACCCCTAAAAAAAGAATTAAGGTGTGTTACATACATGTACAAACTCCCCACAATAAGTGTAATCATTATGTACTGCAAACATGTACTAAGAAAAAATTTAAAAACTGATAAATATGAAAAAAGAGAAATAAGTGGAATAAATGTACAGGAACTGACTAAACTGGACCAACTCACCCTGAATCTTAAAGAGTTTGTTTCACCAGGCAGTCAGACTGTATGCCATTGAAGACTTCAGCCCTAAGTTAATCTTTTGACATGTGTGTCTCTAGAGTGATTCATAGTGAACTAACGCTATGAAATGACTCACACATAGTATGGAGGGAAACTTCTGTGTAATACTTTAATTTGGCCTATATATGATGCCATTTCTGGGTATAGATCATACCAGACTTTCCATTTGTAAGGCAGTTGGTTTTGTCATTCCTTATGTATACTTCCATGGAAGTTCAAAGATATCCAGCTCTTATACTGTGTTATCTATAGAAAATTTAGAAATCCTTAATTCAAATGGGCTCTGCCCCCAATTCTCTTGAGTCCAGAGCTTGGTTTTCAGCACCTTAAAAGGATGTGGACATGATGAATATAAAATACAGCCAACTACTGACTGATCAATCTGTTTCCACACATATTTCCTTAAGTCTCTGCCACTGCTCCTCTTCCTTTCCTCAAATGGATAAAAGCAAGTTTTAATAGTACTCTAAGCAGAAAAAATAATCTTAATTGCTCCAAATTTATATTTCCATATCAACTACAAATGTATTTGAGTAGTTGTACCAAGCGATTTATCTTATGATTTCACAATTCTTTCTTGAGTTTTTTTTCTTATACAAAAATAATTTATGTTCATTGTAAAAATGTTAAGGTGACAACAAAACACATTTAACCATCACCAAAATAGATAATTATTGTTACCTTTTGTTATTGCCTTCCAGTCATTTTTACACACATATGCACACATGTGTGTGTATTATATATCTGTGTGTGAGATATATGGACTTTTTTAGAGCAGTTTTAGGTTCACAGGAAAACTGGGAAGAAGATACTGAGATTTCCCGTGTGTCTTCTGCCTCACACGTTCATAGCAACCTGCATGATCAAATCTCCCACCAGAGTAGTACATTTGTTAACAATTGATGGACCTGCACTGGCATGTCACTCAACCAAAGTCCATCATTTACATTAGAATTCACTCTTGGTATTGCACATTGTATGAGTTTGGACAAGTATATGACAACTATCCACCATTATGGTATCATAAAGAGTTTTCACTTTTTAAATACATATTTATGTACATATTTTTGAACAAAGGAAAATCTCTTCAACTTTAGGTATAATTCTATTTTCCAGAAAATGGACATTTTCTTTCCATTGTGAATATTGTTTATTTGGAAAAAACATCTCCCAAATTGGAGAATCCTGAAATTTCACTCTTGTCCAGCAAAATAAGTGCACAAGTTGTCTAAACATATTATACTTATTCCTTTGTGGCTTCCTCTCTTTGTTTGCACTTCCATACCCTATGCCCAAACCTCTGTCTCTTCTCCAGTAAGTTTGTACACGGCCATCTCTCCCAGCAATCGACATGGAAAAGAAGTCTTACTGTAGCTCCAGGTCGTGGTGTTAATTTTCTGCAGAGTCATCTCATCTTGTGCATAGCTGCCATGCCTGGAGCTCGACCACATTGTGTGAAGAGGCAGCAAGACTTTTCCCTCCCTTTGGAAGAATCCTCAGCTCTGCAGTATACTGCACAGAGATCTGTTTATTTGGAAAGGAATCCAGAGGGAGCATGAAGAACAGTTTAAAGAAAATCTGCAGTGAAAAGAGAAGACATTGATTGGTGGGAAGCCAGGATGTTAACTAGAAAAAAAGGTTCTTCTACACTCTTACAAGTGTGTGACTTCTCTGAGCTGAAAGCCTTCACCCAGCCAAATTTCAGTATCAACAGTTCTCCTGGAGGCTGTCCAGTTTGGCTGAGAAAAGCTAGATGTGAACAGAGACCCTTTACAGAAAAGCAGGCAACTTTGTTGAACAAGGGAAACACAAGAGTATTGAACATCAACTAGTAATTTTGCTCATGAATAAGAAAAATAGAATTTTAACTGTTGACTATCTTTTTCAAGATTTGATATAATCAGTCTTTTTAGAAGAGTGTTTCCTTTTCAGAGAAAAATTTAGCCTCAAACTTGTTACTTTTACTGGAGGATGCAGAGAAATGGAGAGTAAACGAATATATGAGACAGTAATGAAGTAGATTATTTTTATCAGAGTCTTGATTTTTGTCTCTGCACTGAAACTGTGTGGCATAAACTTCTCTTAGAAAGAAAAGTTAATAGCTTATGCCTGCTTACCACAGCAATGTGACTTACAACATTGAGGCTATCGCGTAATATGATAAAGAAAATAGGGATACCAGACTTTGGAGATTATGTCGTGTTGTTTTTATCCTAGCAGAACCCCCAGTACAATGCTTATTTGCTATAAATGTGCTCTCTCTCCTCTTTTATTTTGCTTGGAACAGTTGGACCCCAGCAAGGCTATTTCCTGAGGATAACATTTGAAAAGAAATCAGTTACTTGGCTCTGTAAGCCAGTGTACAGTATGAGGGAGAGTGAAAGATGGAAATGAACTTATTTAAAAATATAAGGAGCTAGGGATTTAGCTCTAGGCAGTGGTGGAGTACTTGCCTAGCTTGTGCAAGGCCCTGGGTTCAATCTCTAGCACATATAGTATATTTTTTTTCATAATTACTGTACATAGAATATAATGGAAACCCCTATGGAGTTATGTCATAAACCTGAAAAGAAGGAGGTTTAAAAAACAAACAAACAAACAGTTGTTATGCCTCATCTTTGGCCTGGCCTGCCCTTCCTTCGTTGCCATCCTGGGATGTGGGGGACCCAGAGGCCTCTGTCCAGATGCCACAGGCAGTCGGGTTTAGAGCGCTGGGGACAGAGAAGGCACCTTAGTGTATTCCTGTTTAAGGTCTTTCCATGAGGGTGCTTCAGCAGCTTTAAGCCTTGTACAGATGGAATTTCGAACCTGCTTGTTCAGGAGAAAGCCTTAGAAAAGTGATAGAACCACCAATTACTTTGGTTGCACTGTTGAAAGACACTACTAGGGGGTGCTGCTGTCTCCCCTCTGCCCACGTGGCCAAGTACCATACTCTGCAGCTGTCAGGATGAGAGGAGGCACGTGTTACTGCAGGCCAGGTCCAGAGGTATGCCACTAAGGGATTACAGGTGTGGCCCTTTCCCTTCCCTCTTTGTCACCAGAAATGAATAAATTATTTTAAAAAATTAAAAAATAATAATAAATTAAAAAAAAAAACAATTGGAAGCCAGTCCTGGTGGCGCACACCTGTAATCTCAGCAGTTGGGAGGCTGAGGCAGGAGGACCACTGTGAGTTCAAGGCCAGCCTGAACTACATAGCGAGACCCTGTCTCAAAAAAAAGATCGGGTGTGTGGAGAGCCTCAGGAGGCTAGTATTCCTGGTATTTGTGTTGATGACGGGAAAGTAATAAACCAAGTTGACTCTAGTTCTTTCAAAGTGAACCTGAAGCAGCCCTAACCACAGTCCAAGTCACTCTGTACAGGCTTCACTGAGTTAGTGGGAAGTGCCTTTATTTTCACTCTGGATAGGAGTCACTTCAGATGGTCACACTGAAGTCTGTCTGGACAGGTAGATAAAAACCATTGACTTTTCCCATCACATCCGGGTTATTTCCATCTAACTGGACAGAGGTCTACGGAGGATTTAGATTTCTAAATTAAGAACTGAAGTGGTCATATTGCCCCAGGTCCAGTGCAGCTGCTTCAGCCTTATTGTTTGGTGTCTATCTCCTTAAGTCCTATGGAGTTCTCTGGGGATTGGGGCTGGTTTTCTAAGGTTGAACACAAAGCCTTCAGAGCCTTCCATGTATTTTGAAAACAAATCAGCTGAGTCCTCATCTTTAGACATCATTTATGGACCTTTTCCTAAATGCAACTTCAACACAGTGTCCTCGAGATCTCCCAGCTTAACAGATTTCAGGTCACTTGTAATATGATCATGGTATTTATATAACAGTTGACAATTTTCAAAGAGCATTTATTTATTTGATCACTCACACAACAAACATTTGTTGATCCTCAGTTGTGCCAGCCACAAGACTAGGCATTTGTGTGTTCTGGACTAATTCTATAAGGAGTAATGAGCATATCAGAGATACTCAGAGAAGGCCAGTGGAATAGGATGCAAAGGTGACATTAGCAGCCATGGTAAGAGTATAGACCACAGTGCTATAGGTGGATACTTGGGAAATAAGGAAATAGAGAAAATATTATACTTTATTTATATGAATCTTAGCTATGAAGGGAAGGGAGGAGTAACAGGATCTAGAGGAGGATTCAGAATGGAGTTTTTCCATTTTAATATGTGATTAATTTTATGCATATAATTATAGGGGAAGGTATTCATTAAAAACAAAGGACTAGAGCAGGAAATGTATTCCATTTTACAATAAGGAAAGAAAATGCATACAGTTTAAGTACTTTACCCTTTGCCTATGGTAGGAAGACAGTCAGAACTTGAACTCAAGTATTCCGATGCTAAATTCCATATAGTGCATTTAATTCTGAAATAGGTACACTCTTAAATTAAAATGGTTACTCTTTCAAACAATATGAACAGATAGTTCAAATATAGAAAATGGACCTAAATACTGAAAAGTTGATTGCTTTTACTCGTATTAGAAATATACATTGAAACTACACTGAGGTAACACTTCATGTTTCTAGTTTGACAAAAATTCAGAAACTTCACATTTCGTTGGTAAACTTACAGGGAGGTGGCACACTCATTCATTACTGGTGAGAATGTAGAATTGTTTCAACCTCTGTAGAGGGGAATTTAACACTGTCTACCAGAATTTCATTTAGCCTTTCACACCACAGACTTACTTCCACAAATAGGAAACATTATTCCTAGGAGACTAGTTGAATGTAACTGTCATATCACTACCTAATGAAGTGCTGTGTAGAAATAAAAAAGAATAAGAATATGAACTGTTACATGGAATAGTTTTGAAGAGATTTTGAAAAATAAATAGCAAAAAAAATCTATGTAGTATACTACTTTGTGTAAGAATTACTAATATGAGTAGGAACTAGCAATAAGGATATATTTGCTATACTTTTCAAAATAGCACATAAGTAGGATAAATCAGAAGTGAATGAAAATGGTTACCTATGGGAATTGAAGATGATACATAGGTGGAAATGAGACTTCCAAGATAACTTTTTAATAAAGTTTTGACTTTTATGCTCAAAAAATTAAATAGAAACAATAGGAAAAGCGTACCCTAAAATTGAATACAAACATGAGACAAATTAATCCAAATGTATATCAAATTGATGAATTCATGGAAAAAAGTTAAAGTAACTTTGAAGCATGAACTTTGATTATACATTTAGTGACACATGATTAGGAAAAAAAGACAAGGAAAATTGAACTTAATAGGTTTGTTGTTGGTTGCAGTACTCATTTGATAATGTTGAATCCATTTTATAAGTAGAACAAATGAGGTATTGGGAACCAAGAACCTCAGTGTGGATTAGGGAGATACAAATGATGGGCCAAAGAACCAGATATGGTAGCACACTCGTGCCTAGCAAGTGGGAGCCTGAGGCAGAAAGACCACAGACTCAAGACTAGCCTGAGATATGTAGTGAACCCCTGTGTAAAAAATAAATAAAATTTTTAAAAAGGTGAAAGGCAAGAGGGTGAGGAAGAGCCCTATAGTGTTGAATGTGAATTGGAGATAACAGTACAAACTCAGTTTCTTTGTTTCTTTTTTTACGGTACTGGAGATTGAAACCAGGGGTGCTGTACCACTCAGCATTCCTAGTCCTCTGTATTTTTTATTTCAAGACAGGGTTTTGTTAAATTGCCCAGGCTGGCCTCAAATTTGAGATCCTCCTGTCTTACTCCTGAGTAATTAGGGCTATAGATGTGTGCCACCACACCTGGTTTAAACTCACTGTTTTCTTAAAAATATTTTCTGCATTTGTCCTCTGAAAAGTTTTAGGAGCAATGACTCCTGATAGTTACAAGCATACCTAATTAATGCCCAGATCTTAATTACAAAATATCATTCTTTACTAAAAGGAAATAGGGCTTTTTGAGGAAATGGTGATTCTATTCACAAAGTGAATCTGGAACAACTTTGTGTACGAGAAAGCAAGGAAATATTCAGACTAATGGGATCATATCAGAAGGAACCAGCTTGGTTTGGGGATTTAGCTCAGGGGTAGAGTGCTTGCCTAACAAGTGCAAGTCCCTGAGTTCTATCTCCAGCACCCCCCAACAAAATAAAATAAATAAATCAAAAGAAGGATCCAGTTTGACAAGTTTCCCCTGGCCAAATTCAGGACAATTTGAGTGTCACATAATGATGGTAGTGGATTATAGCATTAAATACAAAAGAATACTAGAGTCTAGTCCAGTGATACTCAATGGCTGGGCATGTAGCTCAGTCGTAGAGTACTTTCCTTGCGTGTACAGACTCTGGGTTCAAACGCAAGTACCATTTAAAAAAAAAAACATAGTAACACTCAAAGAAAACAAAAGTGAGAGAAATGAAACCCTGTTTTTCAGAAGAACGCCAACTAACATGCAGAAAAATCACCATTTTGCAACCTCGAATAAAATAACTGATTTGGGCAAGATAAGCAATTGATACTAAAACCAAAGGATAAAAGTTATTATAAAACAGTATAGTCATACAACTTCGAAGATGACAATACCCGTGGATTATAATTAATTGTAAAGAAATCTGCAGTAGAGGAATGTAGCAGACACAAAGTTCCAAAGTTCAAACTCAGCATATCAAATAATGGGACAAACTTTCATTATGTGGCTCCTGATTTGATGCAGTAGGAAGTATATATCGTCACCCTTGTAATATTCTTGCCAAAATGTTTGACCTGAATCTAATCAGGACATAATCTGACAAACCCAGATTGTAGAGATTTCTCAAAGATAACAGATATGAAGTCTACAAAAATATCAGTACCATGAATCACTATCCATCAAAAAAACAGAGGTGGACCCATCTAATTTAGGAAAATGAAGTTATGGCAAGCATGTGCAAAGTATGGTCCTTTACTGAGCAAATATAAAGGATATTGTGGGGACAGTGTGGAAGTTCAAATATGGCTAATGTACTTGGTTATTGTATTAATGTTATACTACTTGGGTATTATCGCATTATGTAAGAAAATGTTCTTGGACAATACATGTTCAAAATTAAGGTCGTAATTCTTAAATTGCTTTCACATGATAAAATGTGATACAATAAACAGGTGTGGTAGTACATATCTGTAATCCCAGCACTAAAGAGACTGAGGCAAGATTGCAAATTTGGCTCATTGCATAGTAGTGCTAGCAGCTTCTCACTTCTGTGCCGGTACCCAGTACTTGTGCCAGGCTGTGTGGTCAGCCACTGTCGGTGAGCTCGTAGGCACTTGAGACCGTTGCCACCCTTCCGACTGAGTAGGAGAAAAAATGTTTGAAGCAGATCGCTCAGGAAAGCTCTTTATTGGCAGGCTTAATACAGAAAAACTGAGAAAGCCCTTGAAGCACTATTTCGAAAATATGGATGGATAGTGGAAATACTCTTGATGAAAGACCGAGAAACCAATAAATCAAGAGGATTTGCCTTTGTTACCTTTGAAAGCCCAGAAGATGCTAAGGATGCAGCTAGGGACATGAATGGAAAGTCCTTAGATGGAAAAGCCATCAAGGCGGAACAAGCCACCAAACCATCATTTGAAAGTGCTGGACGTGGACCACCTCCACCTCCAAGAAGCAGAGGCCCTCCCAGAGGTCTTAGAGGAGGAAGAGGAGGAACCAGGGGACCTCCCTCACATGGAGGGCACATGGATGATGATGGCTATTCCATGAATTTTAACATGAGTTCTTCCAGAGGACCCCTTCCAGTGAAAAGAGGACCACCACCATGAAGTGGGGGTCCTCCTCCTAAATAAAAGGTCAGCCTCTTCAGGATCAGTTCACAGCACCAGTGGAATGGGAAGAAGAGCCCCTGTGTCACGCAGAAGAGATAGTTATGGAGGCCCACCTCTGAGGGAACCCCTGCCCTCTCGTAGAGATGTTTATTTGTCCCCAAGAGATGATGGATATTCCACCAAAGACAACTATTCAAGCAGAGATTACCCCAGTTCTCATGATACAAGAACTTATGCTCCACCACCACGAGAGTATACTTACCGTGATTATGGTCATTCCAGTGCACGTGATGCCTACCCATCAAGAGGCTGTAGTGATAGAGATGAATATGGTCGAGATCACGACTATTCAGATCATCCGAGTGGAGGTTCCTACAGAGATTCATATGAGAGTTATGGTAACTCACGTAGTGCTCCACCTACACGAGGGCCCCCACCATCTTATGGTGGAAGCAGTCGCTATGATGATTACAGCAGCTCACAGGGAGGGTATGGTGGAAGTCGAGACAGTTACTCAAGCAGCCGAAGTGATCTCTACTCAAGTGGTCGTGATCAGGTTGGCAGATAAGAACAAGGGCTTCCCCCTTCTATTGGAAAGGGGTACCCTCCTCCATGTGATTCCTACGGCAGTTCAAGCTGCAGAGCACCAAGTGGAGGAAGCCAATCTGATAGAGGGGGAGACAGAAGCAGATACTAGAAACAAACAAAACTTTAGACCAAAATCCCTATTTAAAGAAACAAAAAGCGGAAACTATTCTGTCATAACTACCCAAAGACTACTAAAAGGAAAAATTGTATTACCTTTTTTAAATTTCCTGTTAAGTTCCCCTTCATAATTTTTATGTTCTTGTGAGGAAAAAAGTAAAACCTGTGTAATTTTATTTGATTTTATGAATTGCTCTCAACAAGCAAATGTTTAAGTGTGTAAGACTTGACTTGTGGTACTAGGATTGTAATTTTCCAAGTTAAAAGTGTCCCTAAAGGCCACTTTCTACCTGATTTTTCCCATTAAGTAAGACAAGCAGTTCTAAGATCTTCTACAAACATCTAGCCATCTAGATGTACATTGGTCTCCATTGAGAGATGAACTATTCTGCCTGTACAGACAAGCTAGCTATTAGAGGGTGGTCGGGGTATGCTACTCATAGAATTTCAGGGTGTCTCCCAACTGAAATCTCCATGTTCTCAGTACGCAAAAACCTGACATCAGATACCTATGTAAGGAAAGTGCTGTTCGCCCAGTAAACCCAAAAAAGCAAATGGATAATGCTGGCCATAATTTGCCTTTCTGACATTTCCTTGGGAATCTGCAAGAACCTCCCCTTCCCCCTCCCCCAGTAAGACCATTTAAGTGTGTGTTAAACAACTACAGAATAAAAAAATAAAAAATAAAAAACTACAGAATACTAAATTAAAAGTTTGGCCAAAACCAACCATGAAGCTGTTAAAAAAAAAAAAAAAGATTGCAAATTTGAAGCCAGCCTGGTCTACATAGTGAGTTCAAGGCTGGCCTGGATTAAGTAGCAAGATCCTGTATTTTTAAAAAATTGATATATGTTGAAAGAAAAAGGAAAGAGGAAAATAATGTAAATGTGGCAAAATATTACAAGTGATGTGTCTTACAGATAATCTGTAGAACAACCCTCCCCAAATTTATCACTTAGCCCTGTCTTAAAATTTCATATTGTGTTTCCATCTTCGTTTGACAAAAACTATTTCATACTTTTCCACCATGTGCAATATCCTGCCCTCCAACTCTTTAGATTCTATATAGTGCACCAGAAAAATGTGGGCTTTGGAATCAGATCTAGGTTAATTCATAAATGCTGCTTTATTCATTCAGCAAATGTTTATTGAGCATCTGCCAGTGCCAGACACTTGCAAGATGCACAGGTTGTGAAGGAAGCAAGAGACCTGGTTTCTACCCTCAAGGAGCTTATGTTACAGTAGACAAGATAATTAGAAAATAAGGATGTAGCAGAAATATATAAGTACAAATTGTGATACATGCTTGAGCAAAATATTAGATTACTGTGAGTGACAGTAACATAAGACATCTAACTTAGGTTGGATGGTCAAAGACACCTCTCCTGCTCTGTCATCTTGAGCAAAAATGTTAATTTTATGAGGATCAGTTTTCTTATATGTAAAAATGAAAATAAAGATAACTTTTTTCCCCATGGTAGGGATCGAACCCAGAACCTCATGCATGCTAGGCAAGTGTTCTACCATTGAGCTACATTCCTAAATCTGTCTGTCTATCTATCTATCTATCTATCTATCAAGAAGGTCTTGCTAAATTGCCCATGCTGGCCTCAAATTTGAGATCCTCCTGCTTCATCCTCCTGAGTAGCTGGGATTACAAATATGTACCACCATGCCCAGTGAAGATAACTCTCTTACTGCGTCTTTTGTGAAAATTAAGTATATAATTATAAACCACCTGTAATAACATAGAGAGCATTGAGTAGATGTTATTGGTTCTCTTTTTAGAAACCCTGCTGCTTTCCTTACAATACTGCTTTTCAAGTAACTATACTTGATTGATTTCCTAATACTCCCTAACCTTGTCTTCTTCATTCTGTAGGGCTCAGAGTGGAATGCCTCCAACTTAGAAGACTTACAGAACCGAGGGTAAGAACACAAAGCAATTGCTGACAATCTCGTGTAACAGAAGTCCCTGTTTCTTTTTTTTTTTTTTTTTTTGAGACAGGGTCTCACTAAATTGCCCAGGGTCATCTTAAACTTACCATCTTCCTGCTTCAACATCCTGAGTAGCTAGAATTACAGGCATGTACTACCACACAGTAGAAGGGCTTCAAAAGCAAATGTCCAAGCCTTTGGTGCAGTTTAAAGTCAAGAGTACATCAAAATGCCTGTTTTGTGTTCACAGAGCTGTTCATTCAACATTTATTGACCATCTTCTGCAGGTTAATCATACCGTTCAGCTAGGAATCAAAGACAGTCCCTGCCTTTTTGTCCTTCTATAGCTATTTGAAGACTAACTAGGTTATGAATGTAAAATAAGAAGCTCTTGAAGTTGAATAAGAAAATTTACCTTGTATTAAAAAATTATGCCTATTCAGTGTGGCTGTTAAGATTGTAGCAACTATAAAAAAAAAAGAAAAAAGGATTGTAGCAACTGAGACTACAGTGAATATTCAACAAGCAAAAAGTCATTCTTTCCTTTTTTTACATCTTAACTAATACAGCTACATTTCTCAGTGAACTTCACTTTAGGTTAAAGATCACTCCATTAAGAAAAGAGAAAATTGGGCTAGGGGTGTGGCTCATGATAGACTGGCACCTGCTTAGCATGTGCAAGGCACTGCATTCAATCCCCAGCACCACAAAAAAGAGAGAGACAAGATACAAAATCAACACACAAAAATCAATGGCATTCCTGTACACCAATAATGAAATCAGGAGAAAATTTCATTCAGGATACCTTCAAACATTAAATATCTAGGAATCAACTTAGCCAAGGAAAGGAAAGACTACTCTAATGAAAACTACAGAACTCTGAAGAAAAAAAATTGAAGAGGACATTGGAAAATGGAGAGACAGCATGTGTTCTCGGATCAGCAGAATTCACATTCTTTAAATGGCCATATTAGCTGCAGCCCTCAAAAGTAAAGTTTTGCGGCAAAAGCTTTGTATTTTGAGGGCTTATCCTACAGTGAGTACAATAAATACTAAGTTGAAACCTTAAATAAATAAACAGCCATAATTACCAAAAGCAGTTGATGGATGTAATGCAATCCCTGTTAAAATACTACCAACATTCTTCATAGAACTAGAAAAAACAATACTAAAATTCATATGGAACCAGAAGAGAGCCAGAATAGCCAAAGCAATCCAGAACAAAAACAACAAAGCACAAGACATCACAATACTGGATTTCAAGTATACCACAAAGCTATAGTAACAAAAACAGCATGGTACTGGAACAAAAATAGGCTTGTAGGGTTGGGAATTTAGCTGAAGTGGTAGAGCACTTGCCTAGCAAGCATGAGGCCTTGAGTTTGATCCCCAGCACCCAAAAAAAAAAAGAAAGAAAAAAATAGACTTGTGGACCAGTGGAATAGAGCAGAAGACACAGAAACAACCTCATGAACCTTCAGGCATCTGATTTTTGATAGAGGGAAGAAAAACATATGTTAGAGAAAAGACACCCTCTTTAACAAATGGTACCAAGTAAACTGGTTATCCACATGCAGAAGATGGACACTAGGTCCATCACTCTTATACTGTACTAACATCAAAATGGATCAAAGACCAAGATAGAAGATTTTGAAACTACTTGAAGATAACAAGGGAAACACTTGAAGCTATAGCCACAGGTGAGGACTTCCTGAACAGAACTCCACTAGCACAGGAAATAATACCAAGAATTAGCCAGGTGTGGTGGCACACACCTGTAATCCCAGTACCCTAAGAGGCTGAGGGAGGAGGATCGCAAAGTTTGGGCATAGTCTAGCCAATTTAGTGACTTAGCAAGACCCTGTCTCAAAATAAAAAATTAAAAAGGATTAGGTATAGAGCTCAGGGTAAAGGCCCTGGATTCAATTCCCAGTACAAAAAATAAATAAAAATTTAAAAATAAAATGAACAAATAGTATATCAAATTAAAAGGTTTTTCAAGAAAAGGAAACTCTCAACAGGATGAAAAAGCAACCTGTAGAAAGGTAGGTTGCTTTTTCTGAAAGAGGAATAATATCTAAAATATATAGAGAACTTTAAAAAATTAGCCCCCCAAAAATAAATAACCCAATCAAAAAATAGTCAAATGAAATGAATAGACACTTCTCAGAAGAAGTACAAATGATCAGTAAGTACATGAAAAAAATGATCATCTTTATTTTTTTAGAACACAACTTCATTGAGATATAATTGGCATACAACAAATCGCACATATTTTAAGTGTATAATTTGATTAATTTTGACATAAGTAAATACTCGTGAAGCTATTAACCTTACTTTGGGGGTTGCTGGGGATCAAACTCAGGGCCTTGCACTTGCTAGGCAAAGACTCTACCACTTGAGCTAAATCCCCAACTCCTGCCCTCCTTTTTTGTCTTTTATTTTGTACTTTATGTATTGAATTTCTCACATAAAACAAACCATATGATATTTAAACTTGTATGTCTGATTTACTTCACTTAATGTTATGGTCTCAAGGTGCATCCATTTTCCTACAAATGACTCAGGTTTTTCCTTTTTTATGGCTAATTACTACTCCATTATGTGTAAATGTCACACTTTCTTTATCCATTCATCTGTTGATGGACATATAGGCTGTTTCCAAGATTTAGCTATTATGAATTATACTGCTATATAGACATGGGTATGCATGTATCAGTCACTGTAATATAATGTCCTTAACTCTTTCAGAAAGATAACGTAGAAGGAGAATAGTTGGAATTTCTGTTTTTAGGTCAAATGGAATTTCTGCTTTTAGTTTTTTGAGGAATCTCCATAGTGATTTACATAGTGGTTGTACCAGTTTAGGTTTCCACCAACAATGAAGAAGGGTTCTTCCCCACACCCCAGCCTCTCGGCATTTGTTATTATTTGATTTCTTGATAACAGCTATTCTTTCTGGAGTGAGATGAAATCTAGGTGTTACTTTAATTTGCATTTCTCAAATAGCCAGCGACAATGAACATTTTTTCATGTATTTATTGGCCACTTATACTTTTTCATCTGAGAAGTGTCTGCTCATTTCAGGTGCCCTATTTTAATTTTGGGTCTTCAAATTCGGGGTCTAATTTTTTGACTTATTTATATATTCTAGATATTAATCCTTTGTCTGAGGAGTAGCTTGCAAAAATGTTTTTCCCATTCTGTAGCTTGTCTCTTCATTCTTTTGGTGGTTTTTTAATTTGATGTGATCTGCTTTGCTGATTCTTGGTATTTTTCTTGTGCAACCAGGGTTCTGTTCACAAAGTCTTTGCCTATGCCTGTGTATTCAAGAATTTTACTTATTTCGTCTTCTAGCAGATTAAGTTTTTTGCTTTAATGGATCTTTGATCCATTTTGATTTTAATTTAATGTATGGTGAGAGATATGGTTCTAGAGTCAATCTTCATTGCGTGTATAGCCAGTTTTTTCAGCACCATTTGTTAAAGAGGCTATTTTTCCTCCAGTGAAAGTATTTGGCACCTTTGTCAAGACAAGGTAACTGAGTTTTCTTGGGGTTGTTTCTGCATCCTCTGTTCTGTTCCATTGATCCACAAGCCCATCTTTTGTCAATACCAAGCTGTTTTTAGCACTGTAGCTTTGTAGTATAACATGAAATCCAGGATTAGGGTGCTCCCTTCCTTTCCATGGTTGCCTAGAACTGCTTTTGCTATTGTGGGTTTCTTCTGGTTCCATAGAAATTTTAGGATTATTTTCTCTAGTTATGTGAAGAATGCTATAGTATTTTGATTGACAGTGCATTATTAAATCTGTATATCTATTTTAGAAGTATGGCCATATTGACTATATTGGTTCTGCCTATCCAGAACAGGGGTATTTTCCCATTTTCTGCTATCTTCTTCAGTCTCCTTTTTCAGAGTACTGAAGTTTTCACTGTAGAGGTCAAGGTATTCCACTTCCTTGGTTAAGTTAATTCCTAAGTATTTCCTGGTTATTGTAAAAGGTATTGTTTCCCTCTCTCTCAGTGAGTTTATTATTGGTGTATAGGAACACTACGGATTTTTGAGTGTTGACTTTGTATCCTACTATGCTACTGAAATTGGTTATTAATTCTAGGAGTCTTTTGGTGGAGTTTTTGGGGTCTTCTATTTAGAAGATCATATCATCTGCAAATAGTGATAATTTAACTTCTTCATTTCCTATTCATCCATATCTCTTTTCTTTCTTTTTCTTGCCTAATTGCTCTGGCTAATGTTTCAAGAACTATATTGAACAGAGTGGCAATAATGGGCATCCTTTTCTTGTTTCTGATTTAAGAGGAAGGATTTTTTTTAGCTTCTCTCCATTTAATATGATGTTGGCCATTGGTTCACCATAGACAGCTTTTATCATGTTGAGATAAAGACCTTCTATACCTATTTTCATGAGGATTTTTATCATGAATGGATGCTTATCAAATTCTTTTTCTGAGTTTATTGAGTTGATCATGTGATTTTTGCCCTTGCTTCTGTTCATGTGGTGTATTACATTTATTGACTTGCATATGTTCTGCATCCCTGGAATTAATCTTACTTGGTCATGATGTATAATCTCTTTAATGATTTGCTGCATTCTGTTTATGGACACTTGTAAAGACTTTAGTTGCTAGTATAGAGATCTCTTGTATAGAGTTGCTTGTCGGTGATGTACCTTGGACATGGCTAACCATAAGATCCAACCACCTCAGTTAATTTGGGAGGGGAGGATGCAGTAAAATTGGCCCAACACCAAGTTCTCTGGGAATGTATTCTAATATCGTTAATGTCACAGAGGTAATCTGGATATTGGCTTATAGAGAAAACCCATTAATAGCAACATTTATGTGACCCTGATAATATCAAACAAATCAGCTACAGTAGTATCTTCCAAGACAAATTGGATATTAACATACCATAAGAACCAATTATGTACCATCCTTAACCAGAGAGAAGAAATCCAATTATAGTCTAAACATTAGGACAACCCAGGTATTGAGTTACAGATAATATGTACTAAAGGTGACAGCTATAGCTCTACTAATGGTAGAAAATAATTCAACAATAATTTTATGCAGTTAACTATCTAAAGATTAATAAAACTTTATGGTTATACTATTAAAGATATAGTGGGTTGGGACTAGGGGAATGTAAGAAGAAAAATTTGAAACCTTAAACTGTATTACATGAGAAGAAGGAGAGAGAAATGAGACAAAGGATCCTATTGGGAAGTAGAAGGATCTTGATAGGATGAGCTAAATGTAACAGAAAGAACTCATGAGAAATAGAAGATAAAAGAAAAGACGGATAAAAAAAGAAATTATATGGGTAGTAAAAATAAGAGGGAAAAAATAAAGGAAGAGAAATTAAAAGGGAAAAGACGGGGAGAATAAAGAAAAAGAAAAGAGGTAAGAAGCAAGGAAAAGAGATAAAAGAAACTTCCCCAAACCCCAATAAACTGGTGAAGAATAAAGAGGAAAGGAAAGAAGAAAAGTCAAAGAATATACAACACACTAAGAAGAAAAGAAATTTCCCTGTGATTTTGAATGTGTGGTTTTCTTCTAGGTTCTATAATTTTGGAGCAGTGTCCAAGTCAAGGTGTGTACCTGTTCATGCTAGTCGATAAAGAAGGCAGTCAGGCTCCAGGTCCATGCTGGATACAGGCACCAGCAGGCAATAGGGGCAGGGCAAGGGCACCAAAGCCCTGACTTCCAAATCCAGAGCAACTCTGGCTGGGCCTATCCTCTGCCCATGAGGGCAGAGCCTGTGTCCTTTAGCTTAAAACCTTCAAGAGGTCTTTTCAGCCTGCTTTCTGACCACAGCTGTCTCTTGTAGCTATATTTCACCCAATCACTATGGGAACCTAAAACTGGTAGCTCTGAAGTACAGCCATAGGCAGCCACTCTGAGTCCCAAGTTCAAACAATCAACCCTTTCCTGAGATGGTGACTGACCAAGCACTTTCACCAGGCGTCTGGCGGGTGCTTGGACTGTAGTCACTCACCAGCTGTTGCCTGTCAAAGGACTCATGTGAGAGCAGGATCCTGTGTTCTCCCCGCAGATTACAGCACCCACTGGTTTGTTCCACCGCCACATTTCTCCCTGAAGTTCCTTGGAGTCCCCAGCTTTCACTTTGTATGTTCAGTCTCCCTTTTCCACAACCCATAAGCCAGGAACTAGGGAGAAAGTACAGACTGTCTCTTTCTCAGCATTGTGTTCTGTCTCTTCAGTTTCTTAGAGATGGTTTTAATTTTTCTGACAGATTCTTGCTGGTTCCCTGGGATCTACTTCTCTTTTTTTCTTCCCCAAGTTGTTATTATTCTGTGTGTGGATTCCAGATCTCAGAGATGCTGACTTGTCACTCACCACTCTGTCATTTTCTCTCATTCAAGCACTCTCAAAATGCTATCAGTTCTGGAAACCCAAGCAAAGAGCTGTTCATCAGGGAATAGCGTTAGCCATTAGCAAAATGCAAATCAAACTGAGAGTCTGTCCTACCCCAGTCAGAATGGCTATCATCAAGAACACAAAAAGCAACAAATGCTAGCGAGGATGTGTAGAAAAAGGAACTCTTATACATTGTTTGGTGGGAATGGAAACTAGTATAACCACTATGGAAAGCAGTATGGAGATTATGCCAAAAAAAAGCTAAAAATAGAAATTCCTTTTAAGCCAGCTGTACCTCTCCTGGGTATATTCCTGAAATAATTATAGACATAATGCTATGGTGATAAATGCATATCCTGTTTATAGATAAACTCTGGAAATAGCCTAGATGCCCGTTAGTAGACAAATGAGTAAAGAAAATGTGAGATTGCTGGGCATGGTGGAGCATGCCTGTAATCTCAACACTTGAGTTTGAGGCCAGCATGGGCTACAGAGTGAGTTCAAGCCTATCTTGGACTACATAGCAAGACCCTGTCTCAAAAAAAAAAAAGTGAGATAGATAGATAGATATAAATATAATTCAGTCATAAAGAATGAAATATCCTTTGCAGGAAAATTAATGGAACTTGAGCCCATAATGCTAAGTGAAATAGATCAGCCACAGAAAGGTATATATCTCATGGTTTCTTTTATGTGGAAAACCTAAAATGCAAGTAAATAAATGAGTAAAATAAAGGAGAAATGGTAGGATACAAGAAGGCAGACTTTTGGGGGACTGGAAAAGGGGTCACAGGGAGGGGAGAGGTAAGACAGAAATAGATAAAAGTATCTAAAGTGATCAAAATATATACCACATTCCCCCCCAAAAAATGTCACTGTTAAGCACTGCAAACATACACTAATTAAAAACAGAGAGATAAGAGGAAAATCATTCTGAAGATTTGCCTGTTAACTTCATTTTGAACAGAGATAAGAACAACTAAAACTCAGAGGTAAAGATGGCTGCCTGGCTGTTTTCTGGCGGCTTGTTTCCTCAGCTAACAAGGTAGTCTTCTGGGTATCTTTAATATTATTATATACATACTCCCTACTTTTTCCCCTAGAAGAAAAGTATTTCATAATTGGTAAGATGAACTTAGAGAAAGACTTAAGTGAAACAATTATGCAAACAATTCCAAGGAGGAAAATCCAATTGTTTAGTTTAAGATTTGAAAATAAATAGAATATGGAAGCTTTAAACTGGTAAGGATTGAGTCTAGAATTCTTAAAGGCAAAGGCTATATCTTGGTCTTAGGAATTTATATCTCCCTAGCTCACAGTTTTATACCAAGATAATGTTCAGTAAGTGTGAGTGGATAGTAGAGACATTCACACATATGTGAGAACTGTGAATTGCCTAATGATAGATAAAGCCCTGAGTTCGATCCCCAGCAAAAAAAAAGAAAGAAAGAAAATAAAAATCGGGAAAAAAAAAAAAAAAAGCAAGCACAAGGTAGGAATGTAAAATTGTCCAACTGTTATGGTAAAAACTTTAGCAGTTCCCCAAAAGATTAAACAGAGTTAATATATGACTCAGCAATTCCTCTCCTATGTGTAAGTGTATAAGAAATGAAAACACTGGGCTGGAGATTTATCTCAGTGGTTAGAGTGCTTGCCTTGCAAGCACAAGGCCCTGAGTTCAATCCCCACACCAAAAAAACAAAAACAAAAACAAAAAAATTCCTTGTGAAAAAAAAAAAAATTCCTTGTGAGGAGTTGACACATGTACATAATAAATCTTAATTCTTTTTTTGGGGGGGTGGGTGCTGGGAATCAAACTCAGGGCCTTGTGCTTGCTAGGCAAGTGCTGTCCCGCTGAGCTAAATCCCCAACCCCATTTAACTCTTTTTTTATCCCTCACTCCTCTCTCCCCCTTTCCTCCATCTCTTGGTCCCCTTCCCATTTGAGAAAGATCTTTCTCCCTATTTCCTATTACCTAACTCTTATTTTGCTCTTTATTTATATTTTGGATTTCTCACATAAGAAAAATCATGCAGGAGCTGGGGATTTAGCTCAGTGGTTAGACTGTTTGCCTCACAAGCACAAGGTCCTGAGTTTGATCCCTAGCACCAAAAATAAGAGGGAAAAAACATGTAATATTTAAGCCTGTATGTCTAATTTATTTCACTTAACATGGTAGTCTCAAGGTGCATCCATTTTCCTACAAATGACTCAAGTTTATCCTTCTTTATGGCAGAATAGTACTCTATTGTGTGTAAATACCATGTTTTCTTTATCCATTCATCTGTTGATGGACATATAGGCCACTTCAAAGATTTAGCTGTTGTGAATTGTGCTGCTGCAAACATGGGTATGCAAATAAGTCTTTAACTCTTTCAGCAAGATACTGTATCTAGAAGGGGAATAGCTGGGTCAAAACTAGTTTTAGTTTTTTAAGCAATCTCCATACTGATTTCCATAATTGTACTAGTTTGCTTTCCCACCAACAATGTATAAGGGTTCTTTTTTCTATGTAGTCCCTCCAGCATTTGTTATTATTTGCTTTCTTGATGATAGCCATTCTTTTCTAGAATAAGATGGAATATCAGTGTTGTTTTAATTTGCCTTCCCTTAATGGCCAGAGATGTTGAACATTTTTTCATGTATTTATTGGCTATTTGTACTTGTGAGAAGTATCCATTCGTTGCAGTTCCCTATTTTTTGACTGGATCTTTTATTTGGGGGGGAGTGTCTAATTTTTTTGAGTTCTTTATATATTCTAGATGTTAGTCCTCTGTCCAAGGAATACCTGGCAAAAATGTTTTCCCATTTGTCTCTTCACTGCATTGGTGGTTTTCTTCAATGTGGAGAAGCTTTTTAATTTGATGTGATCCTATTTGTTGACCCTTGGTCTTATTTCTTGTGCAGCAAGGGTACTGTTAAAAAAAAAAATCCTTGCCTATGCCCATCTTCAAGAGTTTTATCTCTTTTATCTCCAACATTTTGTTTCTGTTTTAACATTTAAATCTTTGATCCATTTTTATTTTAGTTTAGTACATGCTGAGACATGTGGTCTAGATTCAACCTTCTACATCTGTATAGCCAGTTTTCCCAGCACCATTTGTAAAAGAGCCTCTCTTTCCTCCAGCATATGTTTTTGGCCCCTTTTGTCAAATATCGAGTAGCTAAATGTGCCTGGAGTTATTTCTGCATCCTCTATTCTGTCCCATTGTTCCACATTTCCCTTTCTTTTTGCCAATACCATGCTGGTTTTGTTACTGTAGCTTTGTAGTATAACTTGAGGTCCAGAGTTTTGATGCCTCTTGCTTTGCTCTTGTTGCTCAGGGTTGCTTTTGCTATTCTACGTCTCTTCTGGTTCCATATCAATTTTAGGATTGTTTTCTCCAATTCTGTGAGGAATGCTGTTGGTACTTTGATTGGAATTGTGTTAAATCTGTATATCAGTTTTGGAAGTATGGCCATTTTGACAGTATTAGTTCCTTCCTATCCAGGAACAGGGGACATCTTTCCATTTTCTGATGCCTTTTTTGATCTCCTTTTTAAGAGTCATGTGCTTGCTTTTTAAATTAAAAAAAAAAACTTTCTAGTAATGAACTTCGATACTAAGTTAAAACAGACTTGATTCATGTCCCAGAAATATTTTGGCCACTTGGCCTTAACCACACAAAGTTAGTTAAATGTGTCTTTCTCTTTTTGCAGTCATTTCTTTGACATCTGAGATTCAGTTTGTCAAGCCCTACATTTGGTTTGGACAAGAAAGCAGCTTCTAGGACTGGAGATTTAGCGCAGTGGTTAGAGTGCATACCTTACAAGCACAAGGCCCTGAGTTTGATCGCCAGCACCAAAAAAAGAAAGAAAGAAAGAAAAAGAAAAAAAAAAAAAGAAAGCAGCTTCTTGAGAATCTGTTTCATCTCCTATTGTTGGAATAAACTCTAATGAGTTTAGGTCTACACAACATTGGAAAAAGATAACCTTTGTCTAATTAAACTAAGGCATTTATTGAGATGGCACAGTGAGAGATAATGGAATAAATTTTTGATAAACCCTTTTGTGTGCAGTTCATATGAGAGAACCCTCAGACACACACTCTGTTGTAGCAGCCAAGAATGCAGCCAGATAGAGTTGAAGGAGTTTCAAGTCCAGTTTTCTTCTGACCGTCCCAACCCTGGCCTCATTTGCCTTTCATTATTTTAGAGAGAGTAATAGAGCAATGTCTAACAATTTAGCATTTAGAAAAATAGGAAGAAATTTATTTCTTTTCTGTTTTTCTTGGGGTACGTGTCAGTAGTCTGATTTTATACAATTAATTTCCATAGAAAAATAGTAGTTTGGTCATTTTAATGCCAGAAACTATGTTAGGGGGTCTTAGGTTGATTCTTTGGAGAAAAATACAAGGCCATATGAACAGACTATAAAACATATGATTGTGCTGGACATGGTGGCACACACCTATAACCCCAGCACTCGGGAGGCTGAGGCAGAAGGATCATCCTGATTTGGAGACCAGTCTGAGCTATACAGTGAGTTCAAAGGCCAGCATGAACTGCGTAGCAAGACCCTGTCTAAAAAAATTAAGTTAAAAAAAATTGTATAACTATGCATAAACTGAAAGTGGAATTTAAACCAGGGGTGGTAGTATGTGTCTGTGATGTCAGCTACCTGGGAAGTAGGAGGATCACAAGTTTAAAGCCAGCCTGGGCAACATAGTGCAGCCCGGTCTCAAAATTAAAGACTAGAGATGTTCCTCAGTGGCAGAGTGCCCCTGAGTATGATGCACAGCACCGCAAAAAAGAGGAAAAGAAACTGGAATTTAGGACCCTGTTAAACAATTTCTTTACCAAACAGTTCTTAGTTTTTTACTTTTTTCATTATTTTTGTATTTAATATCAGCCAATTGAGTAAACATGTTTTAAATTAAAAAAAAAAAAGAAAGAAAACATTGCTGTGACTCAGACTCTGCCTGAGTAGTAAAGCACACTTTCTCCCTTGGTTTCCTCACAGGGTGCGGTATATCTTGAATGTCACTCGAGAAATAGATAACTTCTTCCCAGGAGTCTTTGAGTATCACAACATCCGGGTATATGATGAAGAGGCAACAGATCTCCTGGCTTACTGGAATGATACTTACAAATTCATCTCTAAAGCAAAGTGAGTAATAGTTCCACACACATGTACTCACCCATTTCTCATGCACCACACATGGCTGGGGCCAAAGGCTATAGATAACTTACTGTTTGTACTCAAGACAAAAAGGACACAAAAGAAAAAGGAGACTTAGACTTTGTAATTCTAGGCAAAAGACTAGTGACGTAATACTTTTCCTTTAAGTGAATGAAACCCCTAAAAGAAGGTGACCTCATGTTGACATCATATTTCCATTAAGCACAAAATTAAATAGTCCGTTGCAGCTAAAGAGATAGAAATGACATGAGCCAAATAAAATCAATCCTCCTTTAAAAGAAAGAAAGAAAGAGAGAGAAAGAAAGAGAGAGAAAGAAAAAAGAGAGAGAGGAAGTGAGACATGGATGAAATTCTGAGTGAAAGTCTTAAATCTTCAGTGGGGCATGTGTAAGCTATACAACAGAAATTATTCTGGATAGGTGGAATCCTGTTCATCTCTGAAGGATCATCTTCGCTGAAGACAGGAGAGAAACATAGTGAGCTTTGGAGATTTTTTTTCCCGTTTTTTACCCAAGATCTTAACACAGGTAGGCAAACTCCTTACCAACCAAGCTATATCTCCAGCCCATCAATTGACTCTCTTAGTGGAACTTTTCAGTATTAACTTAGTGTTTATTAAAATGCCAACACTGCACTTTTTAAGGCCCTGAGAATTTCTTTGCCAATTCTGTTAATCTTTTCACTACAAGGAATCATAAATGAGCTTGTCAGCTACATCTTCTTCCAGTGGGGCTACATTCAAACTGTCATTGACAGTGACAAACACTTCTGTTTTTAAAGTTTTCCTTCAAGAAGATTCCACATTTCTGTTAAGGCAGTTCATGGTTGGGGGCTGAGGATTCAACTCAATGGTAGTGCACTTGCCTGGCAAGCACAAGGCCCCGAGTTCAATCCCCAGCACCCCCAAAAAAAGACAAAAAAAATCAAACAGTTCATGGTCAAGGCATTCGTGGTCTTGGTTACCTTGAATCCTCATGCTCTAGACTTGAGCCTATTCCTTTAGCCCATAGCCAGCACCTAAAAGCTTGAACTCTAGTAATAAATTACTCACAGTAATAATACCATTCATGGCATGCTTGCTTTGTGCCAGTTGCTTTACATGTATTCTCTTGTGTAATGTTTTCTAAAATCTAGAAAGATAGATGTTGTTTTCCTGTATGAATGAGGACAGACCATAGAGATGAAATAGGGAGAGGTTAAATAACAAGTAGTAAAAATAAGATTGTGTGTATATTAAAGTCCATGTACGCAGGAAGAGTCTAGTTCCATAAGAAAAGTGGGTCAGAAAGAGTAACTACGTTGTCAGGGTCCCAATGTGAGAGGCTAGAGTTTGAGGGAAAGCCCTAGTTACAATGAAAAGAAAGGCTCATTCCAGCTGGGGTGAGGGAGACTCATGAGGTACCCAGGGCACAAATGGAGGGACTACCTTTCAGACCTGTGTGAGTGTAGGTCAGCATCCGAGAGGGAGTACCTCCTTAACTGCTGTGCTCTGGGAGTCTCCTGTGTTTTAGACTAATCAGGACCCCCAATTCCCAGCACAATGCCAGGCTTAATCTGGACAGTCCTGTGTTATAGACATGGGGGCTGAAATTAAAGGGTAGAATTGGGTTAGGTGAGAATTGACTCAGATCCTTCATTACATGAGTTAGAAGCTGTCCTCTGAAAAATCCCAGTTGAAAATACACCAAAGAGATGTTTTCATGGGAGTAGATTTCATAATTGCATTTTCCTTAGGTTTGTCCAAGTCTGAGCACCTTTGATGCCTGCAGGCATAGACCTGAAATTTGATACACTGATGTTGTCAGAGGTCAATGGGAAAATATAGAGCATGTCTTAACTTTCATCTGAGTCACTGGCATTGGCTTCGTAACTGTAGTTTAAGTGAAAACCGTGTAGTACCATAAATAAAACAGATATTTCTCAGTCATTTGAAATAATGTAAGCACAGAGACACACATCCAAGCCAACCTTAGGACATCAAAATTTTGCACCTAATTGACAGGTAAAAGGCTAATCTTCCTTCCCTCTGAGACTGCTTTAGTTATTCCAGACCATTCTCTGCACTTCTGTAGCTTATCTGGCTCACTCATTTTGGCATATTACCTCATGTTTCTTTGCAGTAATACTTAACTCTTTCGTGTATCTGTCTCTAGAAACAAGATTATAAGCTGCTAGGTGAAAGCTTTGTCTACCATCACACAATGAGGGAGTCAATCAATTGACTTCCCCTTAAACTTGAAAATATGAAAATACGTATTTTCATTTATTGGAATAGCTACTTGAGAATGATTCTAGAATCTGTGTACACTAGTGATTTTTCCAGTTTTTAAAATGTTCCGCTTAAGCATCTGGCAGATCTAATCAGCAGATCCATAAGTTTGTTTATAAATTTAGCAAATATTTGAGGGCTTACTGTGTGCAGACACTGTATTGTTAACACAATTAGCACCACTAAATAATGGTCATACTCAAGGTAATTAGCTCTGGTATAGTTAGACTCAGATGTCTTGTTTGTTTGTATAGCTTCCTGGTAGCTTTATTCTCCCTTCCTTTCACCCCATTAAAAATCAGTGGGCCTGGGGTTGGGGGTTTTGCTCAGTGGTAGAGCACTTACCTACCAAGTGCAAGGCCCTGAGTTTGATCCTCAGCACCCCAAGAAATAAATGAATAAAAGTAAAAACAATGGGGCTGAGTGTAGCTCAGTGGTACAGCACATGTTTAGCATGCATGAGACCTTGGGGTTCAAGCCCCGTCATTAAAAGAAAAAACAAAAACAGCTAGCTGTCATTCATCCCACCTTCATCACTGAGAAAGCCATGTGGCACATCAAACGCACACATTCCAACTCTCTGTATTGTATAGCCAATCTCTAGAGGACACCAGTTGCAGTGTTGTAAAAAGTACTATCTAGGACTATGTCTGAGTAGAGAGGAAAGTAGGTTTCATTTGGCTTGTGCTTTCCTCCAGGGACAAAACCTGTATTGGAATTTAAACTGGAAACAACTCATAACATTTGAATAGTGAATCACTGCCACACTGGTAACTCAGGAGAGCACCAGCCGTGAAACATATTCCACCACACACAAAATGGGCCCCAGTCTCTAAATTCAAAATGTGTCTACACTCATTGCACTTACTATATTGAACTTTCTTTGTTTTCCCCGCTGAATCCTACCTATTAGGTTAAAAGCTGTGTGTTACTTATGTTTGCATCTTGCCCCCTTGCACATTATCTTACTTATGGTAAAATGACTGGTAAATGTCTGTTGAATGAGTTAGAAGCTTAATATTAACTACCATTAAGTATTGTTTAAGAGAACACTTAAAGTTGCCTAACCCACCCTTGGATTTGATCATAGATGTGTATGAGTGTACCAAGATGGGGAGGTTGCACAGCACGAAAATGGGAGAGTGGGGCAGGAGACTTGGAAGAATCTAGAACTTGGCTTTTAAAATGTACTCACTATTGCTTTTCTGTATTCTATACCTCAATCCGCCAAACCAGGAAACATGGATCTAAATGTCTTGTGCACTGCAAGATGGGAGTGAGTCGTTCAGCCTCCACAGTGATCGCCTATGCAATGAAAGAATATGGCTGGAATCTGGACCGGGCCTATGACTATGTGAAGGAGAGACGAACAGTGACCAAGCCCAACCCCAGCTTCATGAGACAGTTAGAAGAGTACCAGGGGATCTTACTGGCAAGGTGAGTCCGTCAGTGACTATTTCAGAGGCTCCTTCCTTCAGCCTCCAGAAGGAAAGGTGAAAAAGTTTCCTTCCTATAGCCAGTTCTCAGCATAATTTGGATGTAATTTGAACTTCTACCAGTCAAATTTTCAAGAAATAAGTACAGGTTTTTAAGATTAACATGGAAAATTAGCCACTTAATCTTTTTTTTTTTTTTTTTTTTTTGAGAAAGGGTCTTGCTGTGTAGTTCAGGTTGGCCTTGAACTCACTATGTAGCCTGGGATGGCCTCGAATTTGGGGAAGTCATTCTGCCTCCCAAATGCTGGGATTACAGGTTTACACCACCACACCCAGCTGTCGTTTAATCTTTCAGGTTGATATTAGGTTGCTATAAATTAAAAGATGGAAATACTATTCCCTTATTTCATTCTCAACTTGGTACAGATTTTGTTTGTTAGTTTGTTTGCGACAGTCTCACTATGTAGTTCAGGCTGGTCTTGAACTCACTATGTGGCCCAGGCTGGCCTTGAATTTGAGGCCATCCTCCTGCTTCAGCCTCCTGAGTGCTGGGATTACAGCCATGTGCCACCATGCCCAGATCAGATTTTAATAAATACTTCTCAATATTTTATAAAGCTGGATACAGCTGCCTTATTAAAATGAGTACCAGTTATACCTAAGATAATGCTAGACATAGGTGAAATTCTTGGAATTTTTTTTTTTTGGCCCATTAAAAAAACTTAGATACCCTCTATTGCTTTGGGTATTTTTTCCTTCAGTGCTTGGTTTCACTGGGCCCTCTCCAGTAATTTTGGTCACGTGAGAAATATTTATTACCCATTTGAGGTAGGAAGGTACTTTCCAGAAATAACAGTTTATTTCTTTCCTTTTTTTCTTCTTTTTTTTGAGACAGGGTCCAGGCTGGCCTTGAACTCATGGCAGTCCTGCCTCAGCTTCCCAAGTACTAGAATTACAATCATGCACCACCATGCCCAGCTCCTTTTTTTTTTAATCTTTTAATCAAGTTTTATGTATATTCTTTGCAAAACTGCAGAAGATTTCGAAGGGAAAAAATAATTTATAAGCTCAGTGTTCACAGACAGCAACTGACATTACCCTACCTATTTCTCTGAATTTTACTTTATCACATATCTTGATGATTGCTTTCTTCACAAAAACTATTTTGTAGGGGCCAGGGATTTAGCTCAGTGGTTAGAGTGCTTGCCTCGCAAGCACAAGGCCCTGAGTTTGATCCCCAGCACCAAAAAAAAATATATATATATGTATATATATATATATTTTTTTTTTGTAGTCTGCCTTTCCACCCACTACTAGGCATTGAATATCTTACTGTATCAATAAGAAGCAGCCGTTTTCAATAATAACGTGGTAGTTGGTTATTATTAAAATGCATAATTAATTCACTGCATCATTACCCATTTGGGGGTGAAAACCACCTTCAGCTGCTCTTGGGAATAAGCATCAAATAATAAATGACTTGAGGATCAGTTTCTTGAGATTCCACATGCTGAAATTCTGTGGATTGCTAGATTTTGCTTTGTTTTTTCCACATAGACATATTTTAGGTAGGTTTGCTAGGGTGAAAGCACAGCTGCTTAGAAACAGTTGAGGCTGGTGCCAGGATTTGACTCCAGCAAGTCTCATGACTTGGTCTTGACTCTTGAATCTGGGCTGTGTTTCTCCTGAACAAAATGTTAAATAGCTTTCCCAGCCTATCCAGACAGAGGCACTACCCCCTAAAATATTGTGAAAATGCGGCCACAACTTAACATTATGGTTTCCACTAAAAAACCCCTCCCTTTTACTCAGCATTTGGCATGATTTCATCTGAGTTGTTCTCTTAGGAGGCTAAGAGAATATTCAAACCTACTCTGTTTAAAAGAATTTGTACATCTTTGGGGCCAGACTTCAATGACATTTTTACATTAAATCAGACGGTAGGGCATGGTACTTCTTTATGGCAAGAAAGAGGCATCTAAGGGTTTGACAAGACATAAATACTATATATTCCCAAACACATACATGACAGATGTTAGGCAGTGTCCTCACGTGGCCCACTGAGAGGAAGGATACGATGTGTTCTGCCAATTTCAGTATTTACTCTGGAATCCCAGGCTACTACAAGCTGTTGGGTTGAGTTTTTTTAGCATATGTAGTTTTTCTTAGATATTAAAGGAATTTCAGAAAAATTTTAGATGAAGATACAAAAGCATAATAAACCCAAAAATCTTCCCTCCTCTTCTCTTTCTTCTTCTATTCCATCCTGACTTCCTGGGCTTGATTCACGTAGGAAGGGTAAGCCTTGGAGAAGGAAAAAACCACAGAATTTGAGTCAGTAGATCTGGTTTCCATTCCTGGTTCACCCTCTTGCTACAGCCTTGAGAAGTTACTTCATATTTCTAATGCTAACCCAACTCCATCTGTAAAATGAAAATCAGGGAGTTACGTCACATGGTTATTGTGAATAAAAATGTATATAGGCCTGGGGATTTACCTCAGTGGTTAGAGTGCTTGCCTAGCAAGCACAAGGCCCTGAGTTTAAGCCCCATCACCAAAAAAAAAAAAAAAAAAGTATACAAATGTTTATTGTATATTGTTGAGAGTTATTTCTCATCATCTCCCATGTCTAGGGTTATCCACATGTGTACGTGCTATTTATTTCCCCTTCCTTGACATCAACCACTGCCTTCCATCACCAAAAACACACTAACTCCCTTTAAAAGTAGAAGGGGAAGTGTTCCTAGAATCCCCTGTACTGTGATGTTTCCTGGTTTTTAAATGAGTCCAGTTTAGAGAGCTCACTTAGACTGCTTTGGGCTGCAAGTAATAGAATACCTCCAACAACAAGGACCTCAACAAGAAACAACATACTCAGATTAAGATTATTCATGGGGCTTCACAAAGGGACTATTTCCAGAGGTATGGCATTGTAGCAAATCAAGGAACTTGTATCATCAGGACTGTTTGTTTTCCTAAATCCAAAGAGAAAGGAAGGATTCACCAGAACCTTAAAGGAGGCTCTTCTAAAAAAAGGCACCTTCAAAGGTGAACAATAACCTCAGTCAGGGGGACACAGCTAGCCTGAGGTGCCCTGCAGGGAGGGAGTTCAGAGAAAAAATACCTCACCCTTAGTCTCTTCACTTCAGTCCCCTCCTGGTACTCTTCATTAGCCAAACCCTGTAGAAATCAGAAGATGAGGGGACCTGCTGAACTGATCTATTGACCAGCCTCTGACACAGAGAGCAGGGTGGGGAAGAGCAGACTCACAGGATAAATAGAAAATATCTGGCCTAACATCATGCTACAGGTAATTTTAAAAGCTGTCATCACCTCTAACACCGAAGTAATCTCTAGTGGCTTGGTGATGATGTGATCAGGGACTTTAGTGTGCTCCATCTTTCCTCTCTACTTTTCTTAGTTAATGGTTTCAACCTTGAAGTTATATCCTTATAAGCGCCACGTGTCTGCCACATTTTCAGGCATCTACATGTAAATTGCACACCATATGGCTGAAGGAAAGGGGCATTTAAATTGGGGAGAATGACCTTTCAAGCTTCCTATAGACATCTCCTCTAGACTGTTGGGCCAGGACAGAGTAGTATGTCTAAAGCCAATCACTGGCCAAGGAAACAATTTCCAGGGTTGGCTAAAATACATTTATATTTATCCTCTGGAGCTAAGGAAGTACCGCATTTCTGAACCGTGGGAGAGTGAATACCCAACCAAATCAGTCCTTTGACAGTAACAAAAGTGTTATTGCGTATATGGCCATTAGAATCTACAATGTATAATGTATTGTTCGGAAACCTTGGTACTTTAAATCCAGGTAAATTGGGCCTAGCAGACTTTTTACTGGTCCCAGAATCCTCCAACAGAATCTGCCTGCGTAAAAGACCAAAGAAAAGAGAATCTCCAGACTTCTGTGGTTGTCTGAAGCTCTGTCAAGCCTTGCAGTTTAGGTAATCAGAAGAGTAAAGTCCTTAGAAAAATCATACTCAATTCTATTTGCAAAGAAATAAATTCCATTTCCTATCCAGGGTTTTGTTTTTTGTTGTTTTTTTGGGGGGGGAGATGCTGGGGATCAAACTCAGGGCCTTGTGCTTGCTAGGCAAATGCTCTACCACTGAGCTAAATCCCCAGCCCCTGTCCAGGTGTTCTGATCCTGTATTTCATAGCTTCTCCCAGGCAGCATGTGGTGCTTTTCTCAAGGAATTAAGAACGCTGCTCCTAGTATTTTTAGCTGTATGGTTATCCAGTAGATGCTTAACTGGAGGTGACAGCTCTCTCTTTGAAGGCTTCAGTTTAGTGTTTTGGCCTCTTAGTAGAAGAGAAGTTTTCAAAGTGACACCGGGTTCCTATAGTGATTTATGAATTGATCACAGGCTTAACTAGAGTATAAGGGTGTAGGCCAAACTATGAAAGCCCTGTAAAGTACATGAGACCTTTTGCATCATTCAAAATACTATGAAAAGCTTAGAAATGTTTATTTATTATTCCCCTTTAGACCTAAAAGGGGAGTGTCATAAAATTACTAATATTATGCATATCTGATTTTTCTTCTGCTTTTATAGTTGCGAGACAGGAGGGGGGTGTGTGTGTGTATGTGTGTGTGTGTGTTGAAGCTCTTCATTAAACTGCCAGCAGCCCTGTTTGTTTTTCTGCACTCTGATCATGCAGGTATCTGGCAGATTTGTGTTCCACTGGACAGGTTCAGATTTCAAGTAGACCATATGCGCCCTACACTATGTGTCTGTAGTATTAGATTCCAGTGTAAGGGGGCAAGAAAGAAAAACTATATGGTAGCCAGGGAGAATTTTTCCAACATGTCCTCAGTAATGGCAATTTTGATTCTGTGAAGGCCTCTACCACAGGCCCAGAGGGAGCAGGGTTAACATTTACACTGATTTTTCTGGTAGAGACATTGAGGTCTAGTTAGCTGATATACAGTGGTCAGCCAATAGCAGGGAACCTGAGAATGAAAGGATATGGGTTCCTGGTCAGGTGACAGTCAACCCAATTGATATTTGAAAGGATACAGATACGGATTTTTTTTTTTTTTTTGGCAGTACTGGGGATCAAACCCTGAGATGCTGTACTTCTGAGTTATAGCCCCGGCTTTTTTTTTTCCCCGAGACAGAGTCCTGAGTTGCGCAAGCAGGATTCAAACTTGTAATCCTCCTGCCTTAGCCTCTATAAGTGCTGGAATTAGAGGTGTATACCACCATACCGGCTTAAAAGAATTTTCTTAGTAACTTTTCAGTTAAATAAGAAGCATCTCTGGGGCTGGGGATTTAGCTCAGTGGTTAGCATGCTTGTCTGGCAAACATAAGACCCTGAGTTCAATCCTCAGCACCAACAAAAACAAAAAACAAACAAGAAGCATCTAGGACCATGCATACCACACAGAAAATGCTCAATCAATGCTTTTCCTTTACTTTCTAAGGACTGCCTAATATCCTAAAAAGCAAGCACAGCCGTAATTTTCCTGTAACTACTCCTTCATTTTTAGTAGCCTTTTCCTCTGTATAACTTTCTCTGTTAATGTCTTATCAAACATATAACAATAACAAGAAAAATAAAGAGGGTAAAGTATGTTATGCAGCTCCTCATTCAAATTTCCTTCATGTTCATTTGCTGATTAAAAAGCCAAATTCTTACCCAGAGTGGCCCAGACTTCTCATATGTATCTGTGTGTTTACATGAATCCAAATTCAGGTCAGAGGCCACTCAAGAGGGTAAAGGGATCTGAGATTTGGTTGCATCATGCAGGCCACAGACCAACTCTGAAGTTCTTTTTTGGCAACTTGTTTACTTGCTGCCTTTCTGGAATAGGTTGGGCAAGGAGTCAGCTGGATTCAAAAGTTAACAGTTTGAAATAATAGATATGATCTAATGTCTTAAATCTATGCCTACCAATGATAGCCCATTAGAATACACTGCTCCAAACAAAAGCTTCATTGGAAAATAGTCTTAATGTTACCAAATAAAACTGATGATGCATACATACCCAATGACCATGTTTTCCACTCCTATGTATAACAGCTTTGAGAAACTTAGGTGTGCACAGGGCACAAGAATATCCATGGCAGTGTTATTTATAATAACTAAAACTGTTCATTTAAGATGGATTAATAAATTGTGACATACTCATTATTCTCTGTGAATTATTTTTCTTTCGGGGTTGAACTCATGACCTTTGTACTAAGCTACATCCCCAGCCCTTTTTTTAAATTTTTATTTCAAGACAAGATCCCACTAAGTCAATAAATTGCCTCGCCTTCAGTTCTCCTGCCTTAGCCTCCCAGAGTGCTGAAATTACAGCCCTGCACCACCACACCCAGCTCTATGCATTACATTTGCACACAATAATGAATCTTTAAAAACATAATTTAGGCAAAGAAAAACCAGTCATAAAAGAATACAAGTACGATTTCATTTATGTAAAGTATAAAACTAAGTAATATATTCCTAAGTACAAAACATGTGGTGACCCTTTAAAGAAAACGAAGAGAATGATTAGCACAAAATTCAGGAGGGAAGATACCCCTGAGTGGGGAGGTAGAGGGAAGAGATCAGGAAAGGAAGGGGCTCACGAAGTACCCGTGCTTCAGAGACAGTGGTAATGATTATCAGGATGCATCCAAGAGCTGCCTACCACTCTTCCTTCAGGTCCTCTTACAAAAAAGAAAAAGGCAGAAAAGTACCATTAGGCCCATCTTTGGTTTGGGTTTTTTCTTTTTCCTTTGTATCAGTTTCATTCTAGAGTCTCAATCCAGTATTTTCTGATGATTATCTGCGACAGGAAGAGAAGGAAATCCCTGCTGGGCAGCACAGGTATGATGTCAGCCACTTCCTCTGAAACATTCACTGTTTATGCCCATTAGCATTACTTTCATCATTCATTCCCTCCTGATTTATTAGTGGTAGTGAGCATTTTTTAAAAACCATACTTTAAAAAAATTATGCTCCAGATTTTAAAACTATACTTTGGAAGATTCTTGGGATCATAAAATTTCTCGCTTGCCTGTTTATTGATGAGATCAGATTTTCTTTTACATAATTAAAAAGATGAACACAGTTACCCTTGAGCTGTTCCCTAGTCATACACATCACAGGTATTGTCCTAGTATGGGGACTGAGAGTTGATGCAGGTTTGAACGTTTTCATGATAGGTGACAGATAGAAATTAGAGAACACAGTCATACTTAGGTCGGGAAACAAGAGTAACCAGGTATAAAAAATTTCGAAAGGAAATACATTGGCCTTGTTTGGTCATGATGTACAATTTAGGCCCTACTTATCCAAGCAGTCAGCTTGCTCATTCCCACCGCCACTCACTTGTTTGAGATGTGTGATATGTTGTCTCCTCCTAGGGGTGGCTGGAGTTCATGCAGCTTGGAAAGGGTGAAAACCCCACCTTATACTCAGCTGATCGATCACAGCTTGTCTTCTGAAACAGACTGACCTACTTCCTGCCTAAGAAAGCACCACTCTGCTGTGCAGGCCTGAGTCAGAGAGAGCCCCACCCAAACAGCAGACAGACAGGGGGAGCGGAGAGCAGGTGCAGAGTTGAGAACAAACAGGGGGTCATATTAGTGCAAGCGCATGACTGTGGAGCCGATCCCAGGGAAAGTGGTTTGAGAGCGAGTTTCCCTTTCCATCCAGCAGTTAGGTTAACTCTGCATCAGCTTGTAAGTCATGGATATCTTATGTAGGATTAATGGCTGATGTGGAGGTGTGGGAGAATGGTGGTCATTCTTGAACTAGAAAGCACCATATCATTATACTTAGTGACCTGGTCACCACGCAGGTGACCATGACCAACCACACTGCCAGCTTTCTCTTTTTGGCTGAGGCTTTGGAAATTGTGCTTCCTGCGAGTGTATGGTTTGAAATGAATCTCACCCCCACTTCAAACCTTTTCTCCATGAAATAACCGAAGGATGGATGTGAGGCAGGATAGAAGGATATCATCCTTTGACCCACCTGCTTTTCCAAATGTCTCCTTGGCATGATGATGTTTATCCAAAGATCCTTCTGAAAATGACCTGTCCTGTGTACTCACCATCTTCATTATGTTTCAGAGCATTTTCAGATTGACTGACACTACCTTTATTTGTTTGGTTTTTGTTTTGACTCTGTGTGTGTGTGTGTGTGTGTGTGTGTGTGTGTGTATTTTCTGGTTTTTTGAGACAGGTTCTCACTGTCTCTGAACTCGCATTGCTCCTCCTGCCTCAGCCTCCCGAGTGCTGGGATTACAGGTGTCACACCACACCTGGCACGTGCATGTTTTATGATACTGGAGATTGAACTAAGGGCCACTCTAACATTGAGCTACATCCCCAGCCGCCCTTTTTTTTAATTTCAAAACAGTCTCACTAAGTTATCCAGGCTGGCCTCGAATTTACAATCCTCCTACCTCAGCCTCCCAGGTAGCTGGGGTTATAGGCATGTGCCACCGTGCCCAGTAAAATCATCTTTGTATGTTTTGTTTTGTGGTGCTAGGGGTTAAAACCAGGACTTGACATTTGCTGGGCAAGAACTCTGCCGCCCAGCTATCCCACCTTTGTTTTCAAATTCAAGAATGATCACCATGCTCCCACACCTCCACGTCAGCCATTAATCCTACATTTAGTCCCTTCATCCCAGTCATGAGGACTTGGCAGTAGAATCCAATGTAATATTTCCCATTGTATGACTTGTATGTTGGTCTGGTTTTAGATTTTTTTCTGATTATAATTGTTAAACATGCTTATTTTTTTTTAAAGGAAGAGATGTTTAGCCAGGCATGGTGGCACACACCTGTAATCCCAGAACTCGGGAGGCTGAGGCAGGAGGATCGCTGCAAGTTCAAGGCCAGCCTGAACTATATACTGAGACCCTGTCTCCAAAAGAAAAGGCAGAAATGTTTAATTTAGCTCAAATCACTTATTTAAGTTCAAAAATTATAGAACTGTAGAATGTAGGATGTAATAGCCTCCCCAAGAAGTATCTCTACCCTTCTTGAAGAATCATTGTTACCAGTTTGTTCCTCTAGTCTTTTTCCTATACTTTCATATGGAAACTGACCATTCCAAATGTGTTCAACATACTTTTTAAATTAATAATGTGTTTTGGGTATTATTCCACTAAAATTCCTTATAGCATATAGGTGTATAGCCTGTAAAACTTTTTTTGGTGCATAATTTTTAGTATCACAGTATCTATCTTTGTATGTATATTTGCGCACTTGTAATAATTCTCCAAGGAAAAGGAAGAATCTTTGGCTAAAAGGTTAAATTTGGAGAGATTTTAAAAATTCTACAGTTCACACTTCTACCAACGACGTATGAGTGGGCTTGTTTGAGCATACCATTATCAGCAGTGACTGTTACCAACCATTTTATCTCTTGTCAGTCTGATAGGTTAAAAAAAAAATCAAATCTCATACTGTCGCCAAGCCCCCCACTATTGTGGAGTTTGTTTGTTTTTTCGTTTTTTGCTTTTTTTCTTTGCTATTATTTAAGGCGAGCGTTTTTTGAAACATTTATTGCCTCGTTCGTTGACCAGTATAAAATCACTTTGTAGGTTAAATTTATCTGGGAGTAGTTCCCTTGGAGCACCTTGACTATTTTCATAAACCAGAGTAAACTGATTCTTATGTGTGTCCTCCACAGCAAACAACGACATAACAAACTCTGGAGATCTCATTCAGACAGCGATCTCTCGGACCACCATGAACCCATCTGCAAACCTGGGCTAGAACTCAACAAGAAGGAGATCACCACCTCAGCAGACCGGATTGCTGAAGTGAAGACCATGGAGAGTCACCCATCCATACCTCCCGTCTTTGTGGAACATGTGGTCCCACAAGATACAAATCAGAAAGCCCTGTGTACCAAAGAAAGAATGATCTGCTTGGAATTTACTTCTAGGGAATTTCATGCTGGACAGATTGAAGATGAATTAAACTTAAATGATATCAACGGATGCTCATCAGGGTTTTGTCTCAATGAATCAAAATTCCCTCTTGACAACTGCCCTGCATCCAAAGCCTTAATCCAACCTGGGCAGGCCCCAGAAATGGCCAACAAGTTCCCAGATTTAACAGTGGAAGATCTGGAGACGGATGCACTGAAAGCAGACATAAACGTCCACTTACTGCCTATGGAAGAATTGACATCTGGACTGAAAGACCTCCCCATGTCTCCTGATCCTGAGTCGCCAAGCCCCCAGCCTAGCTGCCAGACTGAAATTTCAGATTTCAGTACAGATCGCATTGATTTTTTTAGTGCCCTAGAGAAGTTTGTAGAGCTCTCTCAAGAAACCCGGTCTCGATCTTTTTCCCACTCAAGGATGGAGGAGCTGGGTGGAGGAAGGAGTGAGAGTTGTCGACTCTCGGTAATGGAAGTGCCCCCTTCCGAAGTGACCACTGATGACCAGAGAAGCAGCTCTCTGAGTAATACTCCCCATGCATCAGAAGAATCTTCAGTGGATGAAGAACAGTCTAAGGTAAAAACTACAGTTCTCCACCTAATGAAGTTCTCTCCAAAGACCAAAGATGTTAGATTATGTTATGTTCACTTTATTTTTGGTGTTAGTAACACATTTTAGGATGGCAATAAGACAGTCTAGCTGAGATTTCCTTGAAAACTTAGAGCTTAAATATTTTTTAAATCAGGAGGATTTTAACTTTTCAGGCTTTTGGTGTCATTGGAAGCACTTCTGAGCGGGGCTGTTGGAGGAAAGGATTAGCTGAAACAAATGCCCTGATTGAACAAGGAGAGGTCCCCTTCATAGGCCTCAGCAGCTCAGATCAAATCTCACCAGTAGCAAAGTGTCAGGGACTAGAGGCTGCCTGAATGGGATCTGTGTCACTGTCAGGAGATGGGTTTGTTTGGGAAATTCTTTTTGTCTCAGAAAATTGACAGGCTAGGCTTATGCAGATAGTTGCTGGAGTAGCAACTGATTCCCATGCTGAGTTCTTGCTGTTAAAAATGTTTCCGAATTCTTCATCTGCAGTCTTGTGTTACTCAAAAATCAAGGGCCGATTTGGGAAAATTAATTTGAGAGCAGACAGGATCCTGCAGTTCTTTTCAACAGCATATGAGCTTTTACATAAGCCATTTCCAAAAAAAAATTATTAGGTAGCATCAAGTATATATCATCTAAGACCCACACTTACTCACTTTGACACTTCTGAAATTAGGATGTATAGTCAACAATAATGTCTTAGATCAAAACTGTGCAGTAGTTGAGGAAGGTGACAAATTTACTCTAAAATAATAAAACTTCAATAATGATTTTATCCAGGGTGACTAGATTCTTGATTTTTACTTACATTTACCCCGCCTGTCCATCACTCATCTGTTACTTTCTCCTTAACTACCCATGCCTAGCAACTCTTGCCTCTCCTTCTATCCTCTTCCCTTCCCAAAGGCTATCCCTGTGTTTTGTTCTTACTGGGAAGTCAGAATGCTTGAGCTCTCCTTTGAACCAACAATGAGTGCAGTGGCACTGACAGAAATAGCATTCCTGCAGAGTCGCTAGTCATATGAGAACTCCCTCCATGGCCAGTGCACACACCAGGTCCCCTGTGACTTCTCTCCAGTTGTGGCAAGTTCCCCTCTCCCTGATGTCCTGGCAGATTTCCCCCAGAGGCATGACTGACCTTGTTAGTTTGTACTAACTGTGATTCTCTTTTGAAAGAGAAAGGCCAGAACAATTACTAGGGAAACACTGTACTTTGAAGTCATACATGAAAAATGTTAACAAAGTAGATAGTCCTAATGATCTTTAAGAAATATACAAGAGCCATTTCCAGATTTTGAGTATTTTTTTTTTTACAATAGGACCTGATTTTGTATTGAGTGGTTTTCTTTGACCTTGTTCCAATACATCTGGGAATTTGTAACTGGTAAAAAAAATAAAATGTCTGAGAGTGATGGCTTTTAAGTTTGCTGAGCCACATGGCTGCATAAGCCAAGTAAACCTTTCCCTGAAGGAAGCATGCGAAATTTAGGGATTGTGTGGTCAGATATATGAGTGTATTTTTCTTGCCTTTATGTTCTGGGATGCTGCAGCTAAGAGTGGTAGTGGGGAGATATGAATGAAAGCTAGGAAGACTGGAGAGAAGAAAAAGATGAGTTTCCAGGTCAGAGACCAGATGACAAGTGTATCCATCTTCTTGTCTCACACTGGGCATATCTAAGGTGGCCACTGAGCCCTTTTTTTTTTTTTTTTTTTTTTTTTGGTGCCGGGGATCGAACTCAGGACCTTGTACTTGCGGGGCAGGCACTGTAACCACTGAGCTAAATCCCCAGCCCCGCCACTGAGCCTTTGAATGAACTCTTCTCCCTAAATAAATTAAGATCAAAGTGGAAACTGATAGACCAGAGGAGAAAGGTTTCACTGTGGCTAGTATGGTCTGATTCCTGGAGGTTCGTATTCCTAGTAAAATATGGATTGTAGGAAACCCTACAGCTACTTGCTGTTCAGTTTAGAGCAAGGTGCTGGATTAGAACCCTGCTTGAGTAAACAGAATAGAAAGTTTAGTGGATAGTGATGTAACCTATGATGAATTTTCTGTCTCTGACCTTGATGAATCTCAAGTATTTTTTCTTGTAGCCTGAGACAAGACAGATGGAAAGAGTATGGTACCCAGGCACTCTACACCTTGTGTTCTCATAGCTAGATAGTTCCTCCTGGGTTAGGGGTTTATTAAACAGAACACTAGCACTTAATTAGGCTACAATTTGCCATAATCTCATTGCTTTCTCTTCTTAGGCAATCTCAGAACTGGTTAGCCCAGACATTTTCATGCATTCTCATTCAGAAAATGCAATCTCAGTCAAAGAAATCGTCACTGAAATTGAATCCATCAGTCAAGGAGTTGGGCAGGTGCAGCTGAAAGGAGACATGCTATCCAACTCATGTCATACACCAAAGAAGAGCACCATCCATGAGCTGTCCCTCGAGAGAGCCCAGGCCCCAGAGAATAAACCTAGGCATGTGGAACAGGACGAAGATTTCTGCACAGCCCAGCCTGAACTAGCCAAAGACTCAGGGAAATGCAACCCAGAAGGCTGCCTAACCACACACTCATCCATAGTAGACTTGGAGGAAGAGGAACCAACTGAAGGGGAACATGAGCTCCGGGGCCAAGGCACACATTCAAGTGCCAAGTGGTATGCTGGGTCTGTGAGGCGAGCCACCTTGGAGTTTGAAGAGCGTTTACGGCAGGAGCAGGAATACCATGGTCCTACCCCTGTGTGTACCTCATTGTCCACTCGCAAGAATTCTAAGAATGATTTTTCTGTGGCAGACCTAGCACCAAAAGGGAAAAATGACGAAGCCATCTCAGAATATTCATTTGCTTCCAAGGAACCAGAAGTGAGCAAGGGCAAAGGGAAATGCATTAAGTCTGAGGCTGGCTCACTATCCCAATGTGAGCAGAATGCCATTGTTCCAGCACTTGAGCTGCTGGAGTATAACCCCTTGGCAGCAACTCAGGAGTACCAAGGGTCAGATATTAGAACAAAGCAAGAAGCAGTCCCAGAGGAACAAGGGTCTGTGGTTTCGTGCCAGGGCTGTGAGACACAGGCCATCTCTCTTCCAAAAAGTATAGAAATCATTGGATATACGCACACAGTTACATCACTCAGTCACACTGGGTCAGGGAGTGAAATAGCCACAAGTGAAGAGAAGGGGGAGCAAGGACTGAAGAAGGTAAAAATGGAGAAGTCCATCACTCTTCTGTGTGCACTGGATGAAAATCTGAATAGGACTCTGGACCCCAGCCAGGTTTCTCTGCGCCCACAAGTGCTACCTCTGCCTCAGTCTTTTCCAGAGCTTGCCAGGCCCACCAACCCAACCTCCACGTTGAGCAGCCCTGAAGACAGAGGCAACAGCTCATCAGTAGCCCTGGAGACAACAGCACCTTTTATCAGCCATACAACCCACGTACCATCTGCCAACTTGGATTACCTGCACCCCCAAACCACAGTTCATCTGGAAGGCTGCACAGAGCAAAGCAGCACAACAGACAGTGAGCCCTCTGCAGAACAGGTTAGCTGGGAAGAGAGGCAGAAGGGCCCCCTCTCTGGTGACGATGAATTACTACACAAGGGCTCCCAGTTAAGTAGCAAAGACCTAAGTTTAATTAGCAAACTTAGTGACAACACTGGGGAGTCACAGAAAAAACCAGACCCATCACAGGTAGCCTGGCGACTCCCACTTAGCTCTAGTAGTGAAAATATAAAAGGTCTCAGCCATAGCCCTGGTGTGGTAAAGGAGCGGGCTAAAGAAATCGAGTCGCGAGTGATTTGCCAGGCAGGGATCACCAGGCCATCCCAAATTAGGCGCTCAGCTTCTCTCGCAAAGTTAGGTTACCTGGACCTCTGTAAAGACTGTTTACCGGAGAGGGAGTCTGTCTCCTCTGAATCCCCTCATCTCAAACTGCTTCAGCCCTTCATCAGAACAGACTCAGGCATGCATGCCATGGAGGCCCAGGAGCCCCCAGAAAACCCAGGTGCCTCCCAGGACCCAGAACCCACTAAGTATTTTGTAGAGCAACTCAAAACAACAGAGTGTATTGTACAGAGCAAACCAGTGGAGAGGCCCCTTGTGCAGTATGCCAAAGAATTTGGTTACAGTCAGCAGTGTTTGCTCCCCAGAGTGGGACAAGAATTGACTAGTTCTGAAGGAGGCCTCCCTTTGCTACAGACCCAGGGACTTCAGGGTGCAGGCCCAGCTCCAGGGCTGGCCGTCGCACCCCGTCAGCAACACGGCAGAACTCATCCCCTTAGAAGACTGAAAAGGGCAAATGATAAAAAACGGACAACCAACCCCTTCTATAACACCATGTGATTCTGAGCCTATTACATGTGATTTTTCTGAAATGTATGTAAGAGGGGCAGGTGTAATATGTAAGGAACATGCACTTTATTGGTTAATTTTATAATATTTTGGTCATTTTACTGTTCCTGGCGCATGCAGGGTTTGGGTTTTTCGGTGTGTATGTGTATGTATGTGTGTATGTGAGGACAGAGAGATTGATTGGACAGCAGGACCATTTTATCATTGTTTATTTTTTAAAAATTCAAACCTCAAGAAAAACTCATTTTCAAAGAACACCTTTATCAAGGCAAATTGCTGTTTTTCAGTCAACTGCCACCTGCTCCTCATTTTGCTCTCTGAGAAAAGGCATGCTTCCTTGAGAGAAAGAACCAGATGGAGAAGGTTGCCCTGAGGCTCCGAATTAGAAATGCTCCCCCAGGCCTTTGTGATGGTTTCCAGACCTCAGGCATCAGATGAGCTGAAGGGCAGCCAGGGCCTCAGAATGCTGTCAGCCTTCATCTCTAGCCTTAGTCCTCTGGAGTTCCTGAGAAAGACATGTTCTGCTTTGCTTTACAAGGGGTCTTCTAGAATTAATTTCTCCTGGTATTCTAGAGTATATTATTACAGAAAGGCATGATAAGAGCTGGCTCTGTAAATTTATCAAGGAAAATTTTTTATCCGCAAGAAAATTTTTAAAATTAAAAGGGAGGGACTGGGGATTTAGCTCAGTGGTAGAGTGCTTGCCTAGCAGGTGCAAGGCCCTGAGCTCGATCCCCAGCACGCTGAAAAAAAAAAAAAAAAAATTAAAAGGGAACACCAAATAAATGCTAAGAGACCTTCTGTAGAGGAAAGTACGCTAAGAGGAGGAGAGTTAGAGAAGCCGCTGCCCAGTAACTTCTGGGTTGGTGGGTTCCACACAGATGGTCATCCTGGCCCAAAGTGTCCCCCCAGCTAAAATGCAGTAGAGTTAAGTGTGAAAAACAGCAATCAACAGTCAATGTGTTCTTGTAAGATGAATACATATGTAGGGTTTTAAAACCCTTTCCATTACTTGAATAATTCTGTGGGCCTTCTAAGTTTAAAGGCCATGTTTTTTCCCAATTTATTTTCCTCTCCCTTGCTGAATCCCCCCATCCTGCCTGTTTTTTAATTTCATAGATTATATTTGAATTGTTACATTACATATGTATAACCTCTACTGAATGCAAAGTTTTCTGTATTATCATTGTTTAACACTTGACATAAGTTTTTTTTTTCCTTTCTTTCCCTGGAAGGTTGGTCATTTCTCTAAAGTATACACAGTATTTATGTATATAATGTTACTTTCTTACAATGTTTTGTTGATGTTGTGGGGTCCTTTTGATTTATTCTTTTTAAAAAGGAATAGAGTTGTAACTGGAAAACAGATAAAGACACCAGAAAAACAAAACTGGTAGTTGTTGATAGGAATCTGCACCATATATTGATGGTGGTTTTAATTGTTTAAATGGAGATTTCTAATTGCTGGCTCCTGCCAAATTATGCATTAGTAACTTCCTCCTTAGAGAAACCCCTAAAGGTTCCCATTAGATCACAGTGTGACGAAAGGCTGATTTCTGTTTTGAGACTAAAAGCCCAGAATACTATATGCCAGTAGATGAACCACAGCCAGAATGTATATATGCATTGCCAAGAGTGGAAGCTCCTAATGGAGGCTGAGCAGCCACAGGGGAGGTCTCTGCCAAGGGCAAGCACCCATAATAACTACGTTTAGGATGCTGTTGCTTTGTGGCTATGGAGATCCTTAACACAGGAGCATCTGCCATAAACAAGCCTCCACACTTCTTACAAAAAACACATTTAGCCTGGAATGAAACACCTACTACCGCTCGTCAAAACTGAAGAAGTTTGCAAATGTGCTTCCTGTTTGCTTTGGTTGATGTCCACATTGCTGAGGGTTGACTGAATACAAACTTGAGACTTAGGTTTTTGGTTCATCACAGCGATGAGAGGAAGAGATATATGCACAGACTGTCAAGGTGATGTCACAGGCCAGAGTCTGGAGGGGACAGACAGTTGGGCAACCAAAAGGATACAGAAAAGGTGAACTGAGGCTATTTGCAGGTGCTCCAGAGGAGCTGTGGATCCAGTTGCCACAGGGTGCCATGGTTGGGTCTGACATCACTGCCATGAGGCAGGTTGGAAAGAAACCACCTGCTAAAAGTATCTTTATGGAGTAATAATTGTGTATATCTGTGTTGTCCTTCAGTAGTTTCCTTAAATGTCCAAATGTATCATCCACACAGCTTTGTGATTCTTGGATATTTATGTGTTGTAAAGTGTTTTGTTAGGTGGTATATATACCAATGTAAGGAGGTTTGTCAAACAGGGTGATGAATTCCAGGGCTCATCCACCTATAAACGACTCTATCTTGTTGAAACAGTTCCACTAGCAATGTGATGGGGAAAGGACAGGAAATTGTGGCAGGAGTGAGGAAAAGATTTGCATGGAGGTCAAGAGAGTGGCACCAATTTCCAGAGGGAAATTCAGAATAAGCTGGTGGGGACTTTTTAGACTTTCTTCTCTTCAAACGTCTTGATAATTTCACATGGCTTGTTTCCCATTTCTGTTCATGGAAAACTCAGACCTCAAACAGCAGGTTTGGTAAGTTAAAAGAGATGAGCAGGAAAAGCTTTGACCTCTTGCCCAGTACTTCGCTTCTTGCCCAGTACCTCTGTGTTTTTTTTTTTAAAGATCATCATAGTCTTTCAATAACTGTGGAGCAGTGTGTGTGTGTGTGTGTGCGTGTGTGTGTGTGTGTACACATGTATACAAAGAGTTGACATTTCAGTGCATGGGTTAAAAAGCCCCAGGAGCACACAGGATTGGAGCTGTAATCTGGATGGTTACCTGGTCAGTAGGAGAGAAGTCCCACCCGCTTTTTGCTTTTTGGAAACAGGAGTAGTGCATACTATAGTAGATGTACCGTGCTGTAGTATGGTAGTGATCATCTCTCCTCATTTTGGTTGCCTTTCAGATTCTACTTAGAATATTCATTTTGGATCATTTCTAGCATCTCAGCCTTTGCAGACTATTTAGTCTTTTCCCGCTTTTGTCCCAGATAGTACTTCCTCTTTCTCATTTTGGGAACTGCCAAGGGCTGAAGGCAGCCTAATGATGACAGCCAGGCTCTGTGACTCCCTCTGCTTGTGGCTCCGGACAGATGCTGTCAACCAGGCCTGAAGCTTCCTGTGGGAGTTTCTGAGACACAGCTGCTCACGGGAATCTTCATCCACTTCATTTGAGGATTCCACCCTGACGCGATCTAGGCATGTTGGATAAAAATGTTTTCTGGAAATCAGTTCTTTATTTTTTTTTCCTAAGAAAGCATTATGCAAAAAGTCACTTTTAAGGGCATTTTAAAATTAAGCCATTTTTTGGCTTGTTCAGATAACTATTTGCAGATACTTTGTTTACATTGTGAATATTAAAATATGCATCATCTTGTTGGCCACTCAGTCCTCCAGGGACCGAGGCCCTGACTCTCCTGTGAGTCCTCACGCAGAGCAGTGTCATAGTGTCAGCCCTTGTGGACAAGTGGTAAAATGTGGAGCTGACTCCATCTGTGTCCTGCACTCCCATCCAATATCCTCTGTGGAATAGTCGTCATATCCTCAGTGATGGTATGACTTAATAGTGATGGTCGTAATGGTGAATGGCTAGTATGGTTTTTGTTTAATTTTGTTTTGCTTTTTGATGATAAACAAGATGAAATTTTAGTTGTCTCAGCATCAATCCAACTTGAAAGCATTGTGGATTTTGTTTTCCCTTTCAAACTAAAAGATCAAGGCATGTATTAGACATAAGTGTATTTGCTGCCTCAACTCACCCGACAACCGTATTAGGAAAAGACCTGCCACTGAAGCAGGAGGCTGCACACTCCTTTCTCCCAGGGCTTGCGGTCCCTTGACACCATGGAGAGCTTTTGCAAGGTGCTTCTGTACTTTACCAGCCTGGAAGTGGAGGGTGACTGGGCCTGGCTTCTGCTATGAAAAGAGAACCAGCCTCATTTCTCAATGCCCCAGAGATCTAGGACAGGATTTCTAAACTGGAATGATCATCCCTTATCAGCCTAAAGATCCCCCAAGAGGTATATTGTGCTGCCATCAATGTCCACAGCAATGCTGGTGGCAGCATCCTGTGTGCATATGCAGAGCTGACACCCAGGGCTTCACTCAAGATGATGACTCAATCTGAAAACCGGGAGATGCTCTGAAATCTTTCCTAATCAGTAAGCCTACCAGGAGATGTTTGATTTTTATATTTTGTTGGATTTTGGTTTGCTTGGTATAGCTAAAGGTGCCTTTTTTTGTTTTGTTATCCACTTTATTTTGTAGGACTTGTTCTAAACGTGGAAAACAAGTCAAAAAGACTCTCCCACTGACTGTTACCTTTGCCCTAGGTGACCCTAAACTTCTATGCTCACATTTTATGAAATAAAGCAGGTGCTCCCTGGAATCTCTGGGACCTTTCTGAGGCATTTGAAGCAGAATATAAAGAGTGGTCTCATCTCCTTCCTTAATCTTCCTGGTGGTTGGGATGTTCCACTTGTATCATAGTTTTTTTTATTACTGATGTGCTCTGCTGTTTTTAAATGTGAACTTGTGCGCAAATGTGCAGATTCAATGTTCTTGTTACAGACTGAATAAATTTTTATTTTGAAGATGAAATGTGTACTTCAAGGGCAGTGGGGCAGGGGTGTGTGCTGGAGATAAAGGGGTTGGACGAGGAGAACACTGATTACAACAGCAGTATTGATCAAGTAATTCCAATCAAGCACACCCTGACGAACTCTAGAGAAAAATATACAACCTTCCACAAAATAAGACTGACTAGGAGATAAGGTGACTAAAAATTACTGAAGACTGTGACTCCAAGCGACCAAGCTGGGAACTTGCCTAGTCAAGGAGGCATTTGTCAAAGCCACCGCGTGAGTGTTAGAATGAATAAGCAAAAGGACAATAACTTTCTCCATCTGTGGTGCAGAATGACTGATCTGAGACAGCTGCAGTGACCTGCCCAGCAGAGACTAGATTTGTTAGGTGAGTGACCTCTCTGGACATTAGTGAGCAGAGCTAACAAGGCTTTAGCACAAAGCTTCTCAACTCACAGAAAGAAAGGGCAGAAACATTTGAGGTCAGTGGTTCAGGAGGGAGATGGACCCAAAGGGCAGTTGTGATGAAAGAGCTGGAGACAGTGGCCCCACTTCCCCATTTCCACAGACCCCTCGTGAGATGTTTATTTGTTTAGTTTTGTTTCCATCATGAGATGTTTAATGATGCTACTCATCACTTAACAAGAGAGCATTACTCTAGGGAGAGAGTTGTTTCCCAGTTGCTCAGCACATTTGCTAAAGCTTCCAGAGCAAACCTGGTCTTGAGCAAAAATTAAGACAGCCTGCTTCCTTCTGAATCGAGTGCATCAAGTGGGAAGGGGCACACCACTGGTCTCTAGGTGGAGCGCATAACAGTAAAGGTAAGGTCACATCACAAAATAGTCTGTAAGTGCTGGGTCTCTGGCCAATCTAGATAAGCTCAATCTTGGCTTTCAAACTGAAGCAGATGGACCAAATCGTGGCCAAGTTGCCAGAACACTTCTTGTAGAAAGTGGTTCTGTCCCTGTAATCCCACCATTTGGGAGGCCAAGGCAGGAGAATTGCTGTGAGTTTGAGGCCAGCCTGGGCTACATAGTGAGTTCAAGGGCAGCCTGAACTACATAGACCCTGTCTCAAAAAAAACCAAAGCTGGGGTGGGTGGGGGGGCGCTTCATGATATGAGATTCCTGCCTGTCTTCTGTAGATTGCAGCTGACAGTTCATAGGGGAGGCACCCATCCCAAGTGGCTTTTTCCCCTGATTGGTTCTTTATGCTTTGGCTCCACCCACCCACAACTTTGTCAAATTTTGGCCAGAAGGCTGGCAGCTGGGCTGAACCAGCCAGACCCACACAAATATCTCTGAATCCCTGCTCTTGTACCCAGAGGGCACCCTTCTTCCCAGATGATAGAACCAAAGGCTCAGTGGCCTGAGGGATTTAGAGACTCCAGCTCTCTACTTAAAGTGAAGGGAAGAGGTAGGAATAATGTTTCAGAGTAGAAGACAACATACCACATCTTTTCTTTGCCCACAAATGATGCAGAATTAGAAAGACCTTGACCTGGTCCTCTCCATTTTACAACCCAGAGAGCTGCGAAAATAGGATGACTAAGCCAGGACTGGAACCTCAGTTTTCTAATTAGGCCGGGCAACCTTCCTCTGTGCCACATAGCACAACTCTGAGGATCAGCACTTGTGAGATAAAGTGCTTCAAGGAGAGGCAGAAACACATGGTACTGAAAAACATGGACCCAGATGCCAGACCTGAGGGACAAGAATCTCAGCTTCACCAATCAGTTGAGTGATAGGTATAGGTAAGCTAAACTTCTTGTGCCTTGGTTTCCTCCACTGTAAAATAGGGATAGTAACAGCACCCATCTCTGAAGGTTGTTACCAGAATGTTATTAATATGTGTAAAGCCCCTAGAACAGTGCCTGACTCATAATAAGTGTGAGCTGCTGCTCTTATAAACGAGCTGCTGCTCTTATAAACGAGCAACTGAGTTACTCAGATCCTTTCTTCCTAATCATCTACCTGGACTCTCATGCCATGAATTCTTTCTAGAGCACCTGTAATAGTTTCTGAGTACATTCTCCCACTGAGAAACAAAAGCCTTGTGGGGATGCTCGTGGTTTCCACTACCTTGTGTCCCTCTTTCCCCCTGGACTGACTTCTGCCCTACGGAAGACTGTGTGCTATTGATTCCAGGTGAGCCCTGGAAAGTAGGTAATAATTGTCCCCACACTGCCTTGCAGGGCCTTATCATCTGAAGGAAGGAATCCAGTGTGCAGGCACTGGGTAAACAACAGCACTGGCTGCATTTTGATCAATTACTTTTTATCTCCTCCTTGACTTTGGCCAATATTCAGATCCATGAGTTTCGGGGAAAGAGGGGAGGCTCTCTGGAACACAGTTGGGCATCAGCTCAAAGAGGGCCCAGATGACATTAGGAGTCAGGCTATAGACATCAGCCTCTGAGCTGGCTGCTCTGGCCCCTAAAAACGTGGCCAAAAACTTGTGCCGCCTTTTCCCCCTGACCCTGGGTGGGGGAGGGGACCTCAATGTGGGTTCACTTTTCTCTCTGGTTTCAAGCTTTCTGCTCTGCTGCATGGAATGAATTCTCTCTAACAGAGTTAAATGACTAGCACAGTGCTAGCGTTTTAGGTACCCAAATGATGGCTATCGCCAGCAGTAACACTTACAACCCCTTGTCAGGTACCCTCTCAGTTACCCCGGTGGCCCTCATCCAATGGCTGAGACTATCCCCCAGAGCATCTTCTGGGGCTCTTCCCAGCGGGCCCTGGACTGCAGTCCCGCAACCCCGGCCCGCAGAGTCAGGCTAAATTGGGAGCGCGATTGCGGCAGGAATGCGGCGCGAAGGAGCCTGATGTGGCGCGGCCGCCTGCTCCAGGAGCGCGTGCCCCTCGCCGGCTCCCTCTCGGCGCTCTGGCTCTGGGAACCCGGGCTCCCCGGTCTCCCCGAGCCACGGGGAGCGGAGAAGGGGCGCGCACCGAGCAAACAAGGCACACTTACTTCTGACATCCTCCCGAGTCCCGCGGACGCTCGGCTTTCCCGCCGCTGGAGGGGGCGGGGCAGCTCGGCCCTGGCCCCGCCCCGGTCAGCCCCGCCCCCTCAGGTTGATGGCAGCGGCAGCTGGAGCCGCAGCGGAGCGCGGCCTTGGAGAGCCGCAGGCAGCGGCTGGAGCGCGCAGCCCGCACCCGAGCCCCAGACGCCGCGGACACCCTGAGAGGCAGTTCCTTCGCCCCCGGCGCACTCCCGGCCGGCTCCGCGGAGGAGTCGCAGCGTGAGCGCACCCCCTTCCGGCTTAGGACCAGGTACACCTCTCGCCGCCGCCGCTGCGGCCAGCGGAGCGGGCGGGGTCCCCGGAGGAGGCAGAGGTCTGCGCCCCCTCCCCCCGCCGCCAAATTCGGTCCCGGGCAGGGAAGACTCGTGTCTATATTTGGCCGGCGCGGACACCTCGTCTCGCAGGAACGCAGAGCCGCGACAGGAGGCCGGAGGAGGGTGCGGGGAGGCCGGGCCTCAGGCCTGGGGCCGCAGGAGCGGCTTGAAGGACACGGGGATGCCCAGAGCTGAGGAGGAGCAGGAGTTAGTGCCCCTTTGGGAGAGCTTGGTGTGGCCCCTCGGCGAGAGAGTAACATAGCACGGGCCCTGGGTAGAGAAAAGGCACCTCACCCTTCCCACCCCTGCAAATCCGGTCCTGCCCCGGGGCGGTTGAGGACCCCACCCCCGGAAGAATTTAAGAGGAAGAAGCCCCAGCCAGGCAGCCAGGCAGGGGACCCGAAGTACTGTAGGCAAAGCCAAGAAGACCATGGTCGGGGCTTCTTGTAGAAGCCAGTGAAGGGAAAAATAGAAGGAGAGACCCCACCGTACGTGGTGCCCCACCACCAGCAGCAGCAGCACAGGAGGAAACCGATGAAAACAGTTGCAGGAAGGGCCCAGATTAGCTGACAGGAGAAACTGCTCCCTGGGCAAATTTTTGTAAAAAGTAAAACTCCATCTGCTTGAAGTATGTCGGAGATGCGGGTCTGGGCTTGGAGGAGAGGGGCTGCGATCCTAGACCCATAATTGGCCTTGAGCCAAGATCCAGTAGCCAGGGCCTCTGATTCTGGACAAGGTGCCTCCAGGAGATACAACACTTTAGTGAAAAGATGCTCACCCGAGGCTGCTAGCAAGAGGACAGCCTGGCATTGGGCTCCCAAAACGTTCTGTCTTTCAGGAAGCTTTCAGACCTTGTCAGGCTCCCTGTGCTCCAGCCTGGGACTCTAAGGAGAAGTCAGGCCCCAAATCATAGCCCTTTACATTAAACAGCATTTGACAGGTGGCAAAGAACTGTCCCATACTTTCATAACTTTGAAGAAAGCTACTGGACCTGACTCCCGGTCAAATAACCCTTCTCACTTGCCTCCCCATCCACACCTCCTCCCTCCCACAGCTCACAGGACTAAGTACCAAAGGCACTTCTGAGCACTGAGATCCTCCATCTCTGCCCCAGCCATGAGCCGGCGCGTGGTTCGGCAGAGCAAGTTCCGCCATGTGTTTGGACAGGCGGCAAAGGCTGATCAGACCTACGAGGACATCCGTGTGTCCAAGATCACATGGGACAGCTCCTTCTGTGCTGTCAACCCCAAATTCCTGGCCATTATCATGGAGGCTGGAGGTGGGGGTGCCTTCATCGTCCTGCCTCTGGCCAAGGTGAGGGATGAGAGGCAAGAAGCAAGTGGGAGGACGATGGCTGTGGCCCTTGTGTTCTCACCTGGTTCCGTTCCTTAGTGAGGAGGGCAGTTTGTGTGGACTGACTGTTCCCTGTCCCCCAAGCCCTCAGGAACTAGTAGGGAGGCTTTTGCACCCCATCCTGGGCAGCAGGGTCACAGTGGCCTACACCTGCTCCCTATCCTGCCAACTCACCACACAGCCTCCTGACAGGACCCAGGAAAGGAGTCAGGTGATGAACATGGATGGGATGCAGCAGAGCTGTATTCTGTGCCTGTCTTGCCTAATACCACACTCCCTCATGTTTTAGGGCTGGAGATCCTCCTTCCCAGTGCAGGATGACTGATCAAATCACATCTCAGAGCCACACACTGAAGACAGGGTCAGGCTCTCTCCAAAGAGGCCCTAGCTACCTCTTCACTCTGGTTTTGTTTGTGTTTTGTGGTTTTTTTGTTTTGTTTTGTTTTGTTTTGTTTTTTCCCAGTCCTGGGGATTGAACCTAAGGACTTTGCACTGGGCTACGTCCCAGCCCTTCTTTATTTTGAGATAGGATCTCACTAACTTGCTAAGTTACAGGATGTGCTGACTCCACAGTGGTTCTTACAATGAGGTAGAATGAGAGTGAACAGCAGGGACACATAACACATAAAAGGCCAGAACTGTCCCTGCTATAGGGAAGAGGGCTAGGCAACAACTCCCACCTTTGCTGTGTAACCTCAAGACCCTCAGCCCTCTCCACCCCAAGGATGGACAGGTCAAGGTGTGACCTTGGCCTGGATTCTGGCCCCTATATCTTGTTGGGGAGGCCCCACCAGTGACAGGGTCAGGCCTGACAATAGCCAGTGACTCACCCTTGACAATGCAGACACCATCCAGAGACACCATCCCGAGGGCTCAAATTTCAGCTAGAGCTGCCTCCTTCCCCAGTATGACTGCCATTTAAATGCCACATAGTCACCTCCTCCGCTACTGCCTGGTCTGGGCCAGTGCCAGTCCCTGCAGAGGCCTCAGAGCCCCTACAAGGAGCTCATGGAGACCAAAAAAAGGTAGTGTCCTTCCCCAGCCCCGGTGTGGGAGATAGTAGGCACCAGGATTGCCTGCTGCTTGTGGTTCCAAGGTGAAGCCAGTGACAAGGGAGAGGTCAGCCAAGGGTGGCTAGGGGCACTGCCCTGAGGGTTACCTGACCTTGAATTCTTCCACCAGGGCCTTCCCAAAGACATTCCAACTGGGGGAACAGGCTCAAGAACTGCCTCCTCGGGCTGGGGATTTAGCTCAGCGGTTAAAGTGCTTGCCTTGTAAGCACAAGGACCCAAGTTCGATCCCCAGCACCAAAAAAAGATTAAAAAAAAAAAAAAAGAACTGCCTCCTCCAAGTAGGTGACTTTCCAAAAAGTACTGGGCTGAGAGTTAAAGTCTAGGCACTAGTATCTTGTGGCTCTTTGCTTAAGTCATTCGACCACTCTCTGTCAGATTCCCTGATATTAAATTATTTCATCTCTGCCTTCAGCAAAGTGCAGGAGGTGAACTAAAGGGGGTTACAGCAGCAGAGATGGGTCTACATAGAGAAATGCAAGATAGAGAATTGAGATATAAACAGATCTGTTGCCCATTCCAAAAAATAACCACGCAGGATGGGCTGGGGATGTAGCTCAGTGGTAGAGTGTTAGCTTAGCATGTGTAAGGCCCTAGGTTCAATCCCTAACCCCCCCACCTCCACACACACCATAAGAAAGTGGCCCCATACCTCTCTCTGACCCCTCCAGACAGGACGAGTGGATAAGAACTACCCGCTAGTCACTGGGCACACTGCGCCTGTGTTGGACATTGACTGGTGCCCACACAATGACAATGTCATCGCCAGTGCCTCAGACGACACCACCATCATGGTAAGAGCTAGGTGGCTGCTGCAGGGCGGTTGGGCAAGGGGGCAGCGAGGGCTGCCTCACCTGTGCTGGGGAAGGTGATAGAGAGGTGCTGACTTCCAGAGCCCTGCCTTGCCCAGCTTCCAGGCTATTCTTAGCTACATGTCCACTCCCTCCCAGGATGCACTGCTTAGGACTAATAATAGCTATGAACAACTTGGGGCCCTGGGGGCAGGGGTGGGGGGATGCTTTGAAGTCTCCCTCCCGGGTTGAATGAGGAGGTAATCTCTGGAGAGCTGGTAGTGCCCCCTCCTGGTTCCCAGCTGCCTCTGCCCCTGTATCTGACTCCTGCCCCTCAGGATATCCTGTAGGGTTAAGGGGAAAAGGGAGAAACAGAGCTGTGTCTTTATCCAACCTACCCTTTGCCTTTTCTTCCTACCCAGGTGTGGCAGATTCCAGACTACACCCCTGTACGAAACATTACAGAACCGATCATCACACTCGAGGGCCACTCCAAGCGTGTGGGCATCCTCTCCTGGCACCCTACTGCCAGGAATGTCCTGCTCAGTGCAGGTCTGGGAGCCTAGGGAGGGTCCCCACTGTAGATGAGGGCCAGGGTAACAAAGGTGGGGCCCAGGTGACCATCCCTGGCCATTTTGGACAGGTGGTGACAATGTAATCATCATCTGGAATGTGGGCACTGGGGAGGTGCTGCTGAGTCTAGATGACATGCATCCAGACGTCATCCACAGCGTGTGCTGGAACAGCAATGGTAGCCTGCTAGCCACCACCTGCAAGGACAAGACACTGCGCATCATTGACCCCCGAAAGGGCCAAGTGGTGGCGGTGAGTGCCTGGCCTGGCCACTCCCTAGCAGCCCTCACCCTGTGACCAGCTGTTAGCACCAATACAATCATCAGAGCCCCTGGTCCCAGCTTTCCTTTGCCGCATCCCCACTCCAGAGACTAGTCCTCCTCTCCCCAAGTCTCTGTGACCACAGTTCCCTCCCCTCAGTAAGCCCCCAGCCTGCAATCCCTGCCTTGCTCCTGTTCCCTCCCCTCCCCTGCATCTCAGAAGCCCAGAGGAGGGTTCCTTGCTTTGAGATTGAGGAGGGGAGAAGCTGGAAACTCCATCCTCCCACCAGAGCCTGCATGAAACCTGAGCTCCAGGACTCTCTCCTCTCAGCGGCAGCCAGCGCCATCTTCCAGGGTCTGGGGCCTGACCACTGGCTCCGGAGCTGGCACTTTCCCGCCCGTGTTGACCCATCGGGCGGCGGGGGGCAGGGGTGGAGGCAACCCTCGCGCGTTGCTTGTCCCCGATGGGTGCCCTAGCAGGGCGGCGGGAGTCGCCTCACCGGCCTCAGCCTAACCTGGGGCGTGCGGGGCGGGTGCATGTCCGCGTGGAGCACGCGCGTGGAGCGCGGCCGGGGGCGGCTGGGTGGGCGGGCGCTCTAACCCACTAACCCCGCGAGCAGGAGCGAGCCCGGCCTCACGAGGGCGCCCGCCCGCTGCGGGCCGTCTTCACCGCAGACGGGAAGCTCCTCAGCACCGGCTTCAGCAGGATGAGTGAGCGGCAACTCGCGCTCTGGGACCCGGTAGGCCAGGCCGCGCTGGGTGCGCTCGCTCGCTCGCTCGTTCCTTCATTGGCTCGGGCAGGAGCGCCCTGCCCCGCGGTGGCCCGAGCGGAGCAGGGAGCTCCCGTTTGGGAAAAGCCTCGCTCGACCCCGGGGAGCCAGCAGACCGCCTGCTGTAGGGATCAGCTTCCGAGGGCGCTTGTGGGCTCCGGATCTTCTGAGAGCCGCGCGCCTTCTGCTGCCTCCGGGCCCAGACGTTCTCCAGGGCAGGGGCCAGCCACTGGCTCTAGGGAAGCCAGGTCTTTAGGACCACTGTCTCTCCCTCGCCCCCATTCCTGCAGCCAAGTCTGCAGGCTGTTTGTTCACTCGGCCCTCCACGCTCTCCAGGGCAGGCAGCTGGGTGATGCCCCTCCCTTCTCCCCCCTTCCCCCAGGAGAGGTTTGCAGCCCACGAGGGGATGAGGCCCATGCGGGCTGTCTTCACGCGCCAGGGTCATATCTTCACCACGGGATTCACCCGCATGAGCCAGCGAGAGCTGGGCCTGTGGGACCCGGTAACACAGCTGGAGGCTTGGGGTGTGTGCCCCGGGGACTGGCATCACCACGGGAGAGGGGCCAGGCGCCCCCCCACCGCAGGGCATGCCCAGCTGGACAGGGCTGGAGGCTGCTGCTGCCTCCGCAGTGCCCGCCTCCCCACACTCACACCTCTGCCCAGTTTTGCTGCATCGCCTGAAGAAGCTCGCCCTGGCGCCCGCACCCGGTGATGCCGAGTCCCTGGGGGTGGTTTGTGGTGACTGCATGCAGTGGCAGTGGCACAGGGGGTACCTGTGCTGGGGCTGGGTAGCAGTGTGTCCAGGGGAGGTGCCTGTAGCTCTCACCAGGGATGCCTTGCCAACGAGTGGGATTTGGGGCGGGCAGGTGGCAGGAGAGGATGGGCAGGGCTGGTCACCCCTCCTGTACTCGGGCAGAACAACTTCGAGGAACCAGTGGCACTGCAGGAGATGGACACAAGCAACGGAGTCCTGCTGCCATTCTATGATCCTGACTCCAGCATCGTCTACTTGTGTGGCAAGGTGCTGATAGCCAGGCGGGAGGAGCAGGGAGCAGGACGGAGATGTTCGGGGGCTGCCTGGGCACCCCTCTGAACCGACTGGTTTTTCAGGGCGACAGCAGCATTCGGTACTTTGAGATTACGGATGAGCCACCTTTCGTGCACTATCTCAACACATTCAGCAGCAAAGAGCCGCAGCGGGGCATGGGTTTCATGCCCAAACGGGGGCTGGACGTCAGCAAGTGTGAGATCGCCCGGTCAGCAGCCGTGGCCCTCCCGCTCGCCTGCCTCTGCCCCTACTCACATCAGGTCTTAACCACCAAGGCTTCCCCTACAGTGCTGTGTTCTGCAAAAGAGAAGGTTGGGGGTGGGGATCAAACAGGTCTGTTTCAGTGCCGGCCCCAACACTGGCTCACTCACCTGACATTGTATGAACTTTGGTTTCCTGTAAAATAACGACAAACATCTGATCAGAGGCAATTTATGCCAAAACTGATAACGTGTGTAAAGTACAATGTGCATGGTAGGCATTCAGCAAGTATTGACCTCCAACCCATTGGTCCCAACGAGAGAAGTTAAGGGGGTGGGAGTCTGTGAGGGTGATGGACCGGGTTCCCTTTTCAGGTTCTACAAGTTGCATGAAAGAAAGTGTGAACCCATCATCATGACTGTGCCCCGCAAGGTGAGTGGCTGGGAGAAGGGTGGGACAAGACACCGTGGTGGCAGGGAGCGTAGCAGGCCTGGCACTCTACTTCACACAGTCCGCCTGTCCACCCACCCCCGCAGTCAGACCTGTTCCAGGACGATCTATACCCGGATACTCCCGGCCCGGAGGCTGCCCTGGAAGCAGACGAATGGCTATCGGGTCAGGACGCCGAACCCGTGCTCATTTCCCTGAGGGACGGCTACGTACCCCCTAAGCACCGCGAGCTCCGGGTCACCAAACGCAACATCCTGGACGCGCGCCCGCCCTCTGGCCCCCGCCGCAGCCAGTCGGCCAGTGATGCCCCCTTGTCGGTAAGATCCCGCCCTGTTCCACCCGGACCCGTCTACAGGTTCTCTACCCGCAGCCGCGACACAGCCTCTTCTGTCCTCCACGCCCCCAGCAGCAGCACACCCTCGAGACACTGCTGGAGGAGATCAAAGCCCTTCGCGAGCGGGTGCAGGCCCAGGAGCAGCGCATCACGGCTTTGGAGAACATGTTGTGCGAGCTGGTGGACGGCACCGACTAGCGCGCAAGCTGCTTGGCTGTGCTCAGCGCCCGGTGGGCGGGACTGGTGGCCAAGTCGACCCAGCCTACTCCAGCCTTTGGTCTGGGACTCCCGACCTGCCCTTCCTGGGCTGGGCCCCCAGGCCGGACTGGGAAGGAAACTATGCCCCTCGACGGAGACCTGGAAGAAGGGAGCTCACGGGAGACCCAAGTTTGTCTGGCAGGGGCTGGACTGTGCTCTTGTCCGGGACTTAAGCTGCAGCTGGCTTCAGGGAGCCCCGAGTGACAGGGGGCCTCCGCAATGGTGCTGCTTTGGCGAGGTGGTATCCCCCTCTGTCCCACGCCCTTGACAGGGGAAATGCTTAGTTGTTAGCAGAATACTTGGGGATATTGGGGAGTTTGGGCTTGACCTCAAAGGGGTGGTGGCCATTCCACCGATCTCCCCAGACTGAGTGGGGAAAATTAGGGCACTTCTCCTAATCAGCTCACTTAATTCCACCAATCTGAGTGGTAAACCCCAGTTCTGAGTTGGCAGCACCCCCGTTCTGCGAACGCATACACAATCTGCAGAGCCCCAACCTCCTGGCTGTACCCAGGGGTTTACGGCAGATGATAGAGCAGCTTCCTCCAGATAGCCTCTGGTGTGAGAAAGCAGGTTCACAACACACACACATACATACACACATACACGCACACAGCCCCCAGCCCTCTGCTGTGGCCTTAACTCTGAGAGGAAAACAAGACATAATGACATGTTTTACACAGTGCAAATCTGTGCCTCCTGCATGGCTAGGGGCAGAAGAAGGAGGAAGACACACACACACACACACACACACACACACACACACTGGCTCCTCAGAGAACCTAGCAAATGCAAGTCTAAGCTCAGGACTCACCAAACAGCCTCTTACCCTAGAGTCATCCTCACACTGAGGTTCAGCAGGACTCCCCACCCCACCCACCCTGGGCACTCCTCCCTAGTAAAACCAGGTAGGAAAAAGCCTCCGGTTTGAAGCCTCTTTATTTGTGCCTCAGTCATTCTGGTGCCCCTGGCATCAGGGATGGGAGTGGGAGGAACAGTTTCTCTTTGTTGCTCTTTTCTTCTGTTGGCTTTTTGTGTCCCTTCTGAGCCTCACTGGCTGAGCCAGGAAGATCAGTCTGCAAGGCCCAGGACAAGAATGTGCAATGGGCTGGGGCCCCTGCCCCTGGAGGGGCCTGTGCTTCTCTGGGTGGGTGAGGCAGGGCAGGGGAGAGCCGGGGGTTAGCACCATTGGATGAAGGGTTTTAGCCCCTGAGTGGGGCAAGAGGGATGCACAACCACAGAGGGCTAGCAGCAGCTGGTAGGAAGGAGTGGGTGGTGGTGCCAGGGCCCTAGGTGACCTTTTGTGTCCAGTTTAGGGTCGGGTCTGGTGCTTGCCCCCAGCCAAATTATGCCCCCCCATTCTCCAAGGCACCAGGAGGGAGTCAGGCCTTTCTGGGGCCAGCAGGCCACCTCGGACCCACTCCCTGGTCACAAAACTGTGCCTTGTGGGTGGGGACTTCAACTTCTGGCTGCTCAAGAAGCTGGGACCACCCTGAGACCCAGGACGGGTGTGGGGGCTGGGGAAGCCGGGCACCCCGCTAAGTGCACTTGACGCTGAAATGCCGGGGTGGGGAGGGGGAGGGCCCTCGACGTGCTGGTTTGTGTCTGGGACAAAGCAGCGACACAGCACGTGGGGAACTCAGCTGCCCCCCAAGGGTGAAGAGCAGAGATGCAAAGGCTTCGGGGGTAGTGTCCTGGGGTGGGGTCAGTGAGCAGAAAGGAGGACCGGCCAGAAGGAGCAAGGGATGGGGACAATGCTCCTCTGAGGATTCGCCTTCCCTTCAGAACTACCTAGCTTGCCCTTGGACAGATCGGAGCCCAGAGGAGCGGATCAGTACTCAGGATACAGCAAAGCAGGGGGACCGGGCCGTGCCAGTCACCTCCGGGGCTCCGTCTTGGAAAGTTACCCTGCGCCCAGGTCGAACCCCTCTCCACCTCGTGCCTGGCGTGCCGCTACACCCCCGAGACGGCGGCCCCAGACTCCAGCCGCAGCTCTGCAGGCGAGCCGGCCAGAGATTGTCTCGCTCCGGGCCGGGCCGGGGCCCGGCGGGGGAGGAGTGGGTGAGGGGCCCGGCAGGGGGCGCTACTGCTCGGTCAGCGAGAGTCTCAGGATGCGCTCCAGCTCCTCCTCCTCCAGGCGCGCGCGCCGCCGCCGCTCCTCTTGCTCCTGAGCGGACAGCTCCATGGCCAGCCGCAGCTGCTCGTCGTAGCTCCGGAACACGTGGCCGCCCGAGCCGGGCCGCGGGCTGGGCCGAGGGCTGGGCGCCCGCGCTGGGGGCGCGTGCGGGCGCTGCGGCGTAGGCGGGGCGCTCCTGGGGGCGGGGAGGAGTCTTCTAGCGCCGGGGAGCTGGGCACCAGCCCACGTGCCTGGGCGGGACCCTGCACAAAGGCCACCCTCTCGGGGAGGCGAAGAGTCTTGCGTCCAGGTAGGGGACCACGGATTCTCCGGGCCTAGCGGGGTTCCAGCGTCATCTCCCAGTGTGGTGGGGTACTGGGGTACTCTGTGCGTGTGTGTTGGGGGGAGGATGAGGACAGGCGTCTCCAAATGCCCTTCAGCCTAGTGGGCACTGACCTGTCCTGTCGGCGACCCTCATAGGACATGGGGTGAGTGCCTGGTTTGCTGTTGGTTAGCGCCTCCCAGATGGTGACCTGGAGGGAGGAGCCTGTTAGCTGTGCGCCCGCACTCACGTGGCCCGGCGAGGCTGCGGGACGCACCTGGTCATACTCACTGCCTGCCTCGAGCAGGCTCTGCTGGATGGCAAACTGTAGCAGGTCGTCGTCATCCTCGCGGGTCGCCGCCTCCCGCTGGCCGCCTAGCACACTGTAGCCTCGTGGGGCCTCGAACAGGGTCGCGGAGATCTCACAGCCGCGGCACGATGCTGAGGGTGTGAGGCTGTGGTCAGCCGTGCGTGGGCCCGTGGGCCGGGCCTCGGCGCGCCAGGGTGGGGAGGGAATGCGAATGCGAGGCCAGCTTAGAGGGAGCAGGAGGGAAGCTGGGGATGGCCAGGCACGGGAAGTGGAGAGTCTCACTGGTAGAACTGGAGCTGCTGACACTGGAGGAGTCGCTGCCTGGGGAGGGGGTCTCACTGCTGGGGCTACTTCGCACCGATGGCACCGGCTCGTCGCAGCCATTGAGGTTCCCAAAGGTGATGCGTGCATTGAGGATGTGGAAGATCGGGATTTCTAAGGATGAGGAAACCATCAGCCACCACCACTCACTCCCTCACACCTCAGGCCGGCAGCCCTGACCTCATCTGAACCCCACTCTACTGTCCAAAAGGGATGAAGGGAAATGACAATGGGGTCTCACCAATCTTGACAGGGAATCCTGGAGGCAGGCGCAGGGTGATGAAGTCCCGGAGCTTGGCAAAAAGTGCATTGCTGACCGCCATGAGGTCAATGATGGGGGCCACCTGCTCACACAGGGACAGGGGATGCTCCTCACACAGCCACAGCTTGGCCTTGAACCTGCCCCCCAGATCCCCGGGGTGAGGGACGCTGCAGGAAGCCATGGCCTCCCAGCACCTCCGGGAGCCCCGGCCCTGCCCGCCCCTCCCCAGCAGGAGCAGGGGGCCTCACTTCTGTGTCTTGGTGGTCAGTTCCATCGGGCGTCCCATGTCCCGGTTGCCAAGCTCAAAGTTGGGGTTGAAGTATTCTTCTGCGGTGATGGCAGTGGGGTTGGCTTGGCTCAGGGTCTGAGTGATCAGGGTCTGTACCACATGGGGAGGGGCCATAAGCCTTTCTCAGTCCCTGATGCCAGGCTAGCCAGTTGGTACCCTAGGGACCCATCTCTCCCTAGGGGGGCATGGCTTTGAGCATTGTGCAGAGGTCCACACAGGCTGTGCTAAGCAGGATATCCTCTAAGCCTCCTCCTGAACCATACCCACACCCCTCCACACAGGCCCGGCACACACTCACCCCATTTTGGGGGCCCCCATGCTGCTCAGCAATTCCCAGGAAGGACTGGAGAGGTGTTTTACAGCCTACAAGAAATGTGGTATCTCAGAAGACACTGCAGCCTCATCAAAAGTGACACATGGGCACCTCATCAGAAGTGACAGTACTCAAGCCCTAGGGTTGAGGGTGGCTCCAGGGGATGGGACTGCTCACCTACAGCACATAACCAGGCACCTTCATCTAAAAGTGACAGGACTCCATGGGACAGGGGCCAGGACCCCCACAAGCACAGGTGGAATAGAAGTAGGCTTGGGGCCCAGGAGAAGCATACAAAAGTGCCACTGTCCAGGTTGGTGACACTGGGCAGTAAAATACCTTCCTCTGGTGGGCAGTATTAGAGTATGCATATGTGTTTCCCACCAGGCACTTACATATTATTGATTTCATTTTTTTCCCCCTGTGAAGTAGGAATTCTATGTTTCCACTTGAGAGAGGTTAACTGATACCCACAGAATCAGGTGTGGTGTCAGTGGGCACACGGAAGCAGAAAGTCTTCTGACTTTCTACCCCAGTTATGTCCCACTAGAGCAAAATGGCCAATAAATGGCACATGTAACATTTCTTTCCCCTCCTAAATACAATGCAGATATTAGGGACCAATTGTAGCCTGCCTTTCTGCTGAGCCCAGATGGGCCCTTTTAGAATCTTCTAACAGTGCTGCAGGCAGCTGCTCCCAATCATTAGGGCTTGGTGCTTGAATTGAAACCTATTTGCCTGAATAAACTATCCTGGCTCTTATTAGGCTGCCAAAGAGAATACTGGTAGAGGAACTAAAGCAGAAGCTGGCTCCTCTGGTCCTGCAGCATCTCCCCCTCACACCTCGACTTCATTACCTTTGACCTTGCCCTTGTGCTGTTCTGAAAGATGCTCTGTCCGGGTCCGGGTGATGAGCTCCACATTGGATGCCCCATATACCTGAAGACAGAGAGGGAAGGGCTCAGAAATAGCTCTAGTAGCTCCACCTAAAGAATTCTAAACATTCCCTGCAATAAAGAGTCCTGGAGTCTGCTCCAATTCTGAAGCTTTGGGGCAAGTAGGTATATTGAATTGTTCATTCATTCTCTTATTCATTCAACAAACCTTCTTTTAAGGGGAGTTATGAACCAGCCATTGAGGTAGGTGGGTGTCAGGGTTAGAATGGTGAACAAGCCAGATATAATTCCTGCCCTTATGAGGGCCACATTCTAGTTGAAGAGACAGAAAAATGGACAGCTATAACTCAGTGTAACGCATGCTTTGGTGGGGGGCAGCAAGCTGGCAGAACCAGGGAGGACACCCAGGAGATACCACGTGCAGGAACTTGCAGCATCAGCCAGTTCCTTCATCCACCAGCAGCACCATGTGCTGGGCCAAGTGACAGACACCAAAGGCCTGGCTCTGGAGTCAGGCAGCCAGGGTCTGACCCCAGCGGTGCCACTTAACAGCTGTGTCAGTTGTAGTTACTTACAATGACTTTACAAGGTCACTGAACCACTGCAGGCCTCCATTTCCTCATCATAACAATGGGCCAATAATCCCTACTTTGTGGGGTTGTAAAGATTCAATGGGATACCATGGAAATAGCTCAGTGAGTACCTGGACATGAGATTAATAAGAGCACCTACCTGGAAGGGTTATGATAAAGAGCAAATGAACATATGTATGTGCTCACTCACGCACACGTGTGTAAATATACCCACACATTGGTATGAAATGCCAGAACAGTGCTTTGAATATGAATATGGTCACTCTCATCAAGTGACTGTCAGTCTGACGCCCCTTCCTCCATACCTCGGGGCCTCTGCACCTCCAAGACTGGGGAAGGGTAGTCAGGAAGCCCTGCCCAGTTTGCCGTAGACCAGAACACAGCTGGCCGTGACACTGGGAGCTGTGGCCTCACCTTCGCTTCATACCCATTCACCATCTCTGTCTTCTCGCTGCGCCAGCCCAGAATGCCAGTCTTGTTCCTGGGGAAGCAGAGTGGTCCAGGTGAGCGGGTACCCCACCAAGCTGAGCTCAGGCTGGCCGAGGCTGGGCCTGCTCACCTCTCAAAGGAGATGTTCTTGGTGTCAAGCTGTGTGGTGACCACAGGTGCGGTGAGCCGGCTCAGCACCTGCTCCTCGGTGGGCTGGGCGGCAGCCAGCAGCAGCTCCCGGTCCTGCCCGGCTAGGGCCAGGGTCTCTGTGTACACCACCCGGCGGTCGTGGTCGATCTCCATGACCACAGCACTCGTGTCTGCCAGCCACAGAAAAGCACAGGGAGTCAGGGTGACGCGGTGCTGTCCCATCCTCCCCACCTGCCCACCACCTGTCTGCCTGACCTTGGCCCCTGAAGATGAAGCTGCGGTTCCCTCGCTGCCACGTCATGTGGTCAAAGCCCAGGAGCGTAGTGTCTACCCTCAAGTTCTGCCCACTCTTCCACACTTTGTAGGTGTCACTAGGGCAGATCTTCGACACAAGGGGCACTGGGTGGAAGTGGAGGTCAGAAGTGGCTTCGGTTTGCCTGGCCCACCCAGCCTGGACCACTCAGGGGACAGGAGTTAGGGTCAGTGATATGGCCAGGAAAGGGTGACGGAACTGATGTGAGAGCAGCCTTTCCTCCAACCACCCACCTTGAGAAGTGTAGACCATACTCCCTCAGATGTGAGGAACCTGAGGTTGGGGACAGGCATGCCTCAGTCACCACTGGGTCTCTAGTATCCTCCACTCTGTGTTAATTCATTCACTCAGCCTCTCATCCAATCTTTCAACAAATATTTATTGAACACCTACTACATGCCAGGAAGTATTTGAATCACTGGAAATATAACATTGAACAAGACAGGGACTTCTGCCCTCCTAGAACTTACCTTCTAGCAAAGGATGACAAGTAATAAATAAGCAAATCATTACAGACTAAAAGAAATACTAACAGAAGCAAGACAGTGTCTGGGGCAGTCTGGAAAGACTTAACTGAGGAGATAGCATTGAGCTGAGTGCTCAAAGATGAATAGGATCCCCTGAAGAGCTATGGGATGATGCTCCAGCCAGAGGGACAGCGAGTGCAAAAACCCCAAGGTCAGAGAGGCCCCCATTCAGCCCCTCTTACCCCAGCTAGTGAATTCCCATTTCATCTCCACATAGAAGTCCTGGGCCTAGAGGATGGAAAGAGAGTGGCTAAGCTCGCACTAGAAATGGGGTGCAAGGATTCCAGCGGCGAGGATGGGTGGCCGGGCCTCACCTTGCGCAGTTTCTCCAGGAGCACAGGGATGCCCGCCAGCCGCTTCACCACCCGCTGGTAGTCCCGGTACCTCAGCACCAGCTGGACCAGCTCCAGGTCCCGGGTACTCACAGCCTCCTGAAGCACTGGGGAGGGAAGGCGACGTCACAGGGCAGGACCCTTTAGCCAACCCAAGGTGAGTACCCAACGCTGGGGAAGCCCTGGCTGTCGGTGCCCACCTGTCCAGCCACTGCGATTCTCCCTGCCCACGTCAGCACCGTGCGCCAGGAGCACACGGGCACACTCCAGGTGCCCCAGTGTGGTGGCCAGATGCAAGGGAGTCCGGCCACGGGGATCTAGCTGCTCGATGTCCACCTGCAGGAGGAGTTGAAGAGGTAGCACTGGTCACTTCAGAGGCAACTGATCTAAGCAAAACAGCCCCTCAGCAGGCATCTACCCTCTAGTGACACCGCCTTGCCCACCTCACAAGACTGTGGAAACTCACAGACTACATGATAAGCTAGCACCAACTGCATAGAGAGGAGCTTAGGAGACAGGGCAGAAAGTAAGTGCCAGCCTTCCTCCCTTCCTGCACACCTAAGCCCCCGGGCTGGGTGCCCTGCTCCGAGGCCCAGTGGCTGCAGGAAGAGTAAGCCAGAGACTGCAGGGTGGTCCAGAGAGGCTGTCAGCCAAGGAAGGCACCCGAGGCTGGACCTGTCTTAGAGGTCTTAGATCTCACCTTCAGGTGGGGCCACCAATTCTATATCATTGCCATTAACACTGAGTGAAAAGGCAAAAGGGGTATAGTAATACACTGATAGTGAAAGAAAATGTTCATGGTACAACTTCAAAGCAACATCCTGTACCTGTGGAACACTATGCACTAACATTTTACTTAAATTTTATTATTTTGCAAATAGCACGATTATGCTGCATGAGATTTTTATTGTGTGATAAAAGCATACGTTTGTTAAACATAAATATCTAAATGTATCTCAGGAGTCTAGGACTTCTGCTTAAATATAGTGAACTGACCATATGCATGTAAAGTCCTCCTCTCCTCCCCAAAACTTGACTAAAATGCCAATAAAAAAGCTTCTATTCTAACCATCATGATAACAGAAATTATGCTGCCACCAGACAGAATGAGATAACTATTGCTTCAAAATATCTGAAATAAATGTTTTCAGACCTAAGGTCACAGGAAATATAAGCCTGGGATGCCGGAAGTAAGGGACTGTCGCCCGGGCGTCCATTCTAGGCTGTGGTCCAGAGGGGATAGCATAGAGCTCAGAGGTGCTGCTGAGTCAAGGAGGCAGAGAAAGTGTCCAGGGAGGCTGAGGTAGCCTCAAGCTGCAAGGCAGAGTTCTGGAAAGGAGTGAGCCTGGCAAAGAACAAGCTCCTCTGATCTTTTCTCACTCATTCATCACATCCTAACCCTCTCTGCTCAAAGGAATAGGAGTCCCTTTGAATCTTTGCTGAGTACTAAATTTCATGTGTGTAGAATAAACTCAATAAGACTATAGCACAGGAACAATAAACTGGTGACTTCTCAGAGCCCACAGAGGGCAGGCGTCATTCAAGCCTCCAATCTGCTTTGTAAATCTTTGTGAATCACTCAGTGTATTCAGTAGAGACCCGGAAGTGTCATGCCTTAGTAGTAGGGCTAAATTATCCCTAGAGAAAAGGCTCACCCTGACCTACTCTAGCAGATTAAAATTTAGCATCTGAAGGCTCAAACTTGACTGGGCTTGGTGGTGCATGCCTGTAATCCCAAGCATTCTGGGAGGCTGAGGCAGGAGGATCAGAAATTTGAGCCCAGCCTGGACAATTTAAGTGACTTAATGAGACTTTGTCTCAAAATAAAAAATAAAAAAGGGATAGGGATGTAGCTCAATGTAAAGGCCCTGGGTTCACTCCCTAGTACCACCAAAAAAAAAAAAATCAAATTTATTTATAAGTAATTCATTTAGTTTGCCAGAACAAAGCCTACCTAATATTCTTTAAAGAAAGATGACAAAATCTAGATGCTTAATGGTTACAATGTTTAACATCTCGCTAAAAATTCTAGCTATGCCAAGAAATAGAGACTATGACCCATAATCAGGAGAAAAATGATTTAATACAAATGAGAAAAATTATGGCTCAATATGCTCAAGAGTCTCAAAAAAATATAAACAAGATGTTCATGAGAAGAAAAATGGGAGGTATAAAAAAGAACCCCATGCTGAGTATGATGGCACATGCCTGCGAGCCCAGCACTCAGGAGGAGGCTGAGGCAGAATGATCACCACAAGTGATCCAGGCTGGCTACATAGTGAGTTTAAGGCCAGCCTGAACTACATAGCAAGACCTTTCTTACAAAAAAAGGGAGCAGGGGGTTGGGGATTTAGCTCAGTGGTAGAGCACTTGCCTAGCAAGCACATGGCCCTGAGTTCGATCCCCAGCACTCCCCGTCTCCCACAAAAAAAGAACCCAATATGCCAGGAAGACCCTTGTAGTCCCAGGAGGCTGAGCCACAAGGATCATGAGGTCAAGGCCAGCCTAGGCTACATAGCAAGACCCTGTGTCAGACAACAACAAAAACAAAAAGGGCCCCCCAAAAAACCATAAAGAGAATAAATGTAATATCTAAAATGAAAAATTAGGGGAAGGGGGGAAGAGGGGGGAAAACCAAGATGTATCATGTACAGGTACAAAATAACCATGTTGATTATGATCATTATGTATACAATGTACCAATACATGTTCTTGGTAAAAATAATAAAAATATTTTAAAAAATGAAAAATTCCCTAGATATAGACATTTAAGGATTTTTTTTTCTTTTAAAACCAGTGAATTGAGGCAAAGGGAGAGGATCACCATGAGTTCAAGTTTAGCCTGGTCTACGTAGTGACCTCAAGGCCAGCCTGAACTGCATAGTGAGACCCTGTCTCAAAAAACAGACAAACACAAATAAAATAAAACCAGTGAATCTGAAGAGACAGCAATAGAACCAGCCAAACTGAAGCACAGAGGAGGGACAAAAAAGTACTGAGAAAAACAACTCCAAGAGCCTCACTAATCTATGAGACATTAGTAAGCATTGTAACATACGTGCAATTGGAATCCCAGGGTTGCAGGATGAGGAGGTAGAGGAAATGAGACACATCTAAAGAAAAAATGGCCAAAATGTTTCCAGTTGGATAAAAATTACTCTAGTGGGTTGAATGGCAGTGTCCCTCAAAAAGATAGGCTCACATTGCATTCTAACCCTCAGAACCTATGAATGTGACTTTATTTGGGAAAAAGGTCTTTGCAGATGTAGTTAGGTTATAAATCTCAAGGTGAGATCACTTGGGGTGATTCCAAAATCCAGTGAGAAGTGTCTTTGGAAGACACACTGAGAGAAAGGCCACATGAACTCGGAGGGCAGCCACCAGCCCAGGAATGCCTAGTGCCACCAGAAAGAAGATAAAAGAGCCAAGGAAGGAGTCTTCCCACTAGAAGACATTGTGGCACTGCTGACCACATGAGTTCGAACTTCTGGCCTCCAGAATTGCAAGACATTAGATTTTTGTTTTTCTAACCCACCCACTTTGAGGTAATTTGTTGTAAAAACAAATGCAGTGATAAACCTACAGTACTAAGAAATTCAAAGAACCCTAAACAAAACAAACACAAAATTACACCAATGCCTATCATAATCAAATGCTGAAAATTTGTGATTTAAAAGAAATCTTAAGAGCATTCAAAGAAATGAGACCCTTTATACATGGAAGAACAAAAACAGGAAATACTACATACTTCTCATCAGAAACTATGCAAGCCATAAGACAATATAATGAAATCTTTAAAGAGCTGGGGGGGGGAATAAAAACATTTCAACCTATGTAATTCTACATCCAGTAAAATCTAAGGGGAAATAGAGGCTTCTGCAGACAAAAAAAAAAAAAAGCTAAGAGAATTTATTGCCAGAAAACATGCAGGAAATGTGAAAGGAACTCTTCAGGTGGAAACAAAATTGATACCAGATGGAGACATGGATCTATACGAAGAAATGAAGAGCACCAAAATGTTAAATTTGTAAGTATAAGAATGTCAGTAAAATATTTTAAACCCACAAGAATAAAGAGAAGAGATGCCAGAGGATGAGCAAGTTCAACACATCTTTAGAACATGGGAAGTAGCCCAGACGTCACAAATGACCTAGGGGAGGCAGGGAAGCTAGTACCCCAGAGTGACAGGGGAACCCTCCCTGTGAGTAGGGAGCCAGGCCACCACATCACCCCTGAGAGTCTCAGGACCTGGAGGCAGTGAGGATGAGGCTCAGAGCTGGACACAGGATGGCTGAGTAAAACTCTGTTTTGTTTTGTTTTTGGTGCTGGGGATTGAACTCGGGTCCTTGTGCTTGCTAGGCAAGCACTCTACCACTTGAGCTATATCCCCAACCCCGTAAAACTCAGTTTTATTCTCTGTAGAAACTAAACATGGGATATACTGGTCTCAAGGACACTGGCCACAGCAGAGGCCATGGGGTGATGGGGCTGAAAACTGACCAGCGAGACCTCAGCCCCTTCCCTACCTTGGATCCTGTACTACTGGCAGCCAGACTACAACATGTTCTCCACCCCTCATTCCACTGAGCAGCAGACTGGAAAATTTTGCCTTGGGGAAACTAAAGACCCAAGGACCTCTGAATAAAGACATCTGGGGGTTCCATAGTGAGCAGGCCAGTTTGCCACCCAGTTATCTTATAGTAGCACCCATGCATCAGTAAGAGCCACGTACCCATTCCTAAATGTGCCCAAAATAGCCAAGCTGGACAGGATCCTTGAGGAAAGCTTCCGGCATGAAATCAACCCAAACATCAGATAGATGCTAAAGACCCAGAGGAAACTCTTTCAATGCAGGAAGTAAAAGAACTTTTTCGGAGGAAAACAGTAATTTACATCTTCAAGGAAAATACTGTATGAATTCATAGTTGGGAATTCAGATTGAATTCCCTTGCCTTACTCACCCTAGAAGTGCCTTTCTTTACCTTCCCTGGCTTTCCTCTTTTTTGGACAGCTGTCTTTGCCCCTCTGTTTCCATCTGCTAAACAATACCTCAGTTCACTTTATTTTTCATATAAACAACAATATTTTTTGCAGTGCTGGGAATTGACCCAGAGCCTTGTACATGCTAGGCAAGTACTCTACCACTGAGCTACATCCCCAGCCCCCCCCCAAACAACTTTGGAACCATCTTTATGCTTCCCTGTCCCTTACCCTCCACATCTAATCTATCAGCAGAACCCATAGGCTCTACCTTCCAAATAGATCTAGAGACCTCTCAGTTTCATCACTTTCAAGCTACCCGTTTCTTGAATGGCAGGATGGTAGCCCCCTCACTGGTCTGTTAACCCCTGTCTTGGTTCCACAGCGTCCACAGCAGCTAAAATCATCCCGTGAAATGTCACTCAGGTGCTGACACACTTTAGTTCAAATTCTCCCGGTGGCTGCCCACGGTATTTAGCAGAACCCAACAGCCCGAGACTTCTCTTGAAACTCAATTTGCTCTGCTGCTGCGCATCTACTCCTGCCACCAGCCTTCCCTGGAATGATCTTGTGGGTATCCCAGTTCCATGGCTTGGAAGTGGTTTGTCCCCCAGAGGCTGATGTGTTGGAAGCTTGGTCTCCACTATGGGGCTGTTGAGAGGTGCTGGCTCTTTAAGAGGTATGGCATCAGCCCATCAGGTATTCTGTTATAGCCACACAGACTGAGCCACCTAGCGTGCCATGAAGGGTTTGCCCTCACTTCACGTTGCTGCCTGAATGTTACCTCCTCAGAGGGGTAACAATGACAGCTGCTGCTCATTTGCCCACTGTCCCTCGTCCTGCTTTGGTTCTCCGTCTAAAGCCAGTGCTTGTTTACTTTTTCACCACCTCCCTCTTCCAGAATGCACACCCAGCAAGGCAGAGGCCCTGCCTGTTAGGTTCCCTGCTAGACAGTACCTGATTGGTAACTGGTGTGTAAGAAATGCTTGCTAAATAAATGTGTAGATGACTATATTGAGGGGGCATGAGAAGGAGAAGGTAATAGAGTGTAAAAATGGTAAACCAAGAGATACTTGTGAAAGTATATTGTTTACAATTACAGAGGTAAGTAACAGAAAAGGGAGCCCAGAGTTCAAAGTGGTGGCCTCTGGGGAGTGCACCCAGCTGGGGAGGGGATAGAGAGAGGAAGGGTGCTTCTCATTAGCTAAATATTTTAAAACGTGAGTATGCACTCCTTTATCCAAAATGAGACATTTTAAGTAATTTAAATTATTTATATCACTTTGCAACCTTGTGTTGACATTTCTTCACTTTTAAGTATACTGGGAGCCTCAAAAAACAAAGGTGCCTGGCTCCTCTCCACAACTGAGCTTCGGTTTGCAGATGCAAGGGGTCCCCCGTGGCTCCTCCATAGATAAAGGGGAGCACTATGTACTCTGCTCCTCGAGGGGTGGGCTGACCTAGGTGGGCTCCTGAGCCTTGGAGTAGGAATGGCAAAGGCTCCATAGACCCCAAGTTGGTGGGGGATGTCAGCAGGTGGCCTTCCCCTGGGGTTGTAACTGAGACTCAAGGGCCCCTGGCCCCATCCCAGATGCCGCTGCTGTTCCAGCTAACAAGGCCCCAGGGAGCTGGCAGGGTGCCCTGCCAGGCCCCAGGGCTCTAGATGCGGCACATCCTCCCCATCAGGTGGTGCGTCAGTTCCAACTCCAGAGAGAGGCTGCCACTGCCTGCCAGGTGGGGCACCCCTCCTGAGCCCCACTCCTCAGGACTGCTCCTGCCAGCCCACCCAAGGGTACCACTGGTTCCATGGCCGATGGAAAACCCAATCCACCCAGCTGGGCCCCAAAGCAGCTCTTCCCTCCTGCCTAGAGCAGGCCTGCAGCACATGTAGCACCCTGCTCTGGGCCCAGGTGGAAGAATTCATTAATCTCAGCAAAGGCCTACAGCTGTTCAGTTGCTGGAATGAAAAGGTTTCCTATGAAACCTAACACCGAGCCATCTCCACCAAGAGAATGGAGGCTCCTCACCCCAGCAGGCCTCAGCTGAAGCCAAAGCTGGAGTCTTTGGAGTTTAGGAGCTGGGGCTCCCTGGCAGCAGATGTCCCTTCCTCTACTCAGGAGCACACATGCGCCGCGTGGCACATGCCAATAATCCCAGCACTTGAGGGGCAGAGGCAGGAGGATTGTTGCAAGTTCAAGGCCAGCCTGGGCTACATAGTGAGCTCAAGGCCAGTCTGAACTACATAGTGAGATCCTGTCACAAAAAAAAAAAAGAAAAAAAAAACCAAAAAACCGCATGAATGCGTGCGCACACAAACATGTATGCCAGTGTGCACAGCTACACAAGACACTCCTACATATTTCCACCTCCACACACATGGTACTGTGCACCTCTACCTGTGCGAGCACACTCTTGCCAAGCTGCCCTGTGGCTCTGCAGGAGTCTTCATGTGTAACACGTGTTCCTTGCCAGCATATTTGCACTAAACACCCCTCATGTGCACCAGGAGGGCATTTTACAAACTCCTTTAACATGAAATCCTTTTGTCAAGTGAGATCTTTTTTTTTCTTGGCTTTTTGGTTTTTGAGACAGGATCTTGCTATGTAGTTCAGGCTGGCCTTGAACTCACTATGTAGCCCAGGCTGGCTTTGAATTTAAAGTGATCCTCCTGCCTCTGCCTCCCAAGTGCTGGGATTACAGGCGTGCGCCACCACGCCCAGCTTGTCAAGTGAAATTTTAAAAGCACATGGCAAATGTACAGACTAAACCTGGGTGCTGGAGGGAAAGGTTCAGGGCCCAGAACACACACGGGGTCTTGCCTGCTCAGCCACCGGGCTCCTTCCTCTGGCCCTTCTCTTCCCAGCCCCAGGGAAGACAGTTGCAGTCTGGTTTCGTCATAGCTTGAGCTTTGCCACCAGACATGGGATGTAGGGGAGGGAGGCAGGGTGCTTCCTCCGCTCCTCAGAGGTTATGGGTGGCTGGGACCAGTGCTGTTGACTCTCGTCACCCCTTCTGTCTCCATGCAGCCCCTCCCTCCCATCCCAGGGCATATTGATTGTTGGTTTCTGGGGTTTGTGGCTCCCTCTCCTGAGCTTCCTAGTTCACCAGCTGTGGTGATGCCCACACCCAGGAGGGAGCAGGAGGGGTCATGGTGCTCCCCGAGGTCCTGGACACAACCGATACCATTCACAGGACAGTGTCTGTCTGAGCATCTGGAACCGCCCCACAACCCCATCTTGGCTGCCTCCAGATCTGAAGGATGAAAGAGGAGAGCAGGAATGAAGGAGGCCTGTGGCAGAGGCAGCCTTGGGAAGAAAAAAAATATTTCCCTGAGACCACAGTTGGGCCCCCTTCAGATCTCTGTTGCCAGGAGAAGAACCTGGCTCCCCGGCCCTGCCTGCACATGTGCCCTCCCACAGGGAACTGTGCAGCCCGTCGCCCGTTCCTCACCCCCAGGGAACACCAGGGGCTCGTGACTTCAGAAGCAGGGCTGAGCCCGGCTGGCTGTGCCAATCTCAGGGCTGTGCCAAGCAAGGAGGAATTGGCCCATCCACTGGCTACAACCAGCTGTCCCTCCTAACCTGGCAGGGCACTGAGCAACTATAGTACCACCAGGTGCCAGCCAGGCCTCTTCTTCTCACACCAGCACCTCCTACCTGTCTGCCACTCCCAGAAGAGCATCTGGGGGCTGAGTCAAGCCCATGAACCTGCTCTGCAGGCTGCCACACCACCCCCTCTGTGGCCAGCCAGCACTGCCAAGCCTGCCCCAGGAGGCCTCTGCAGGGCTTTCTTGGAGTAAAGCAGAGGAAGCTATGCCAAGCAAAGACCAAACCCAGGGCAACCCGGCTGCCAAGTGCTTGAGGAAAGCCTGGCTGTCGTCTGTAGTGGCTGCTGCCAGGAGGACTGGAGGTCAGGGACCCCCATTGAGGATGCCAGGGGTCTGCAGGAGTTTCCTTATAAACTTAGGTGGCTCACCTCCAGGCCTGTACCCTGCAGGAAACAGCCTGGTGCCCTGAGGACTGGCAGTGCACATCTGGATGGAAGCATCACTCTTGGCCAGACTGGGAGATAGGGTACAGCTGGGGGCTCCTGGACCCAGGCTAATTGGCATGCACTTTGCAGCACCCCTGAGAGAAGGAGAGAACTGGCCTGGTCCCTCTGTGGTGAACCATGCTTAACCTCAATCATTGCCCTATATTCCCCTGGCCTGGATTGAAGGCAGGGCAGGTGGTGTCCATTCCAAGGAAACATGAACTCACCAGGGCAGGGATGGGGGGAACCTGGCACCTGGTCTCTGTGACAGCCTGAGGGAGGGGAAGAGGAATACTCGCAGCCCCAAGCCACTCTGCCTGTAGCAACTCTGCTCCACAGCCCAGCCGTCCCAGCAAGATGGCTGCTGACTTCAGGAATGTCAACAGAGAGCCCTTGGTGAGAAAGTGCCTCCATCCAGAAAGGGCATTCTGTCTTTCTAGTCTGCAGGAAAAGGACCACCCACACCCCTCATGCAAGGGAGTGGGGCCGAGACAGTCTAGAATTCAGTCTCTAGCCTCCTGTTCAACAATCCTTGAGGGCTGGGGATTTAGCTCAGTGGTTAGAGGCCCTGAGTTCAATCCCCATCATCAAAAAAAACAAAACAAAACAAAACCTTGGACCTTCAGGAAGTTCCTCCTAGATCACACTAAAGTCCCTCTAGTTGTAACCTTTGTCAGAAGCTTGTCTTCTTTTGCCCTCAGGGAAGGAAAGTACAGCAGATCCAGAGGAGACTGAACTGTCTGTGTTTTAGCACTCTGTACCACCTCACACCATAATCTCCTGTTCACATTTGCCTCCCTAGAACCAAGTCTGCCTCTCCTCCCTCCCTCCCTCCCTTTCTCTCTCCCTTCCTCCTCCCTCCCTGCCCCCTCCCTTCCTCCCCAATACTATTAATTGAACCCAGGATCTTGACACTGAGCTACATCCCCAGCCCTTTTTTATTTTCAAACAGGCTCTCACTGAGTTGCTAAATTCTCTGTACTGGGCTTAAATTTGCAATCCTCCTGCCTCAGCCTCCCAGAGTGCTGGAATTATAGGCATATGCCACCACTCTCAGCTACCCAAGCCTCCTTGAGGACAAAGGTGCTGGTGCCTTGTTTGCTCTTCTTTGTTCTTCCAGGCCTCTCATGGCTGCAAAACACTTCTCTTATAATAAATGAGCCACCTGGTTGAGGGGCAACTTGGAGAGTACTTGTGTAAGCAGAGGTAGAAAGAAGTGGACACCCAGATCAGGGCAGAGGTTTGCGGGCCCAGGTCACCCCACTATTTAGTGGGAATGCTATGCAGAGCTGGATGCTCTGCTGACCTGCGGGCTCAGTGGTGAACTTGGGAGACACAGCCTGACCCTCCCCTGGCTCACAGTCTGATCTACCTGTGGTTTTACCCTTGGGAATTGGACTCCTCACACTGAACTTCTATAACTTGTGAAGTAGCCTTCCCATAAGATATCTGCACAGGGGAAACCCCTGAGCTAGTCACTCCCAGCCCACCGCCCCAGGGTCTGAGATACAGACCAAGGCCAGAAGCCTCCATCTGCAGCAACCCAGGGCAGGCTGGACCCAGCTCTGGCCTCTGCTCCCCACAGGGGCTTGAAGGGTCTTAGCCCCACCAGTGTTTACCTGTGGCCAGGGTGCCAAAGGCAGACTTGAGGATTATTTGTGACCTGTGCCTGCTTTTGTCCTAAAGAATGGCATGGAAGCTCCCTCTTCCCCCTTCTTCTTGAAGCCACAGCCCAGCCCAAAGCTGACGGACCCACGGGTCCTCGCTGACTAACAGGAACCAGGGAGCCCATTCTCTGTGCAGAATCTCCAGTCTTTCCTGTGGCTTCCTCAGGGCCGAGAAGCCAGGCCCCAGCACCAGAGGGCAGGAGAGCGCCTTTCAGCACCTGGACAAGGCCCTTCCGGGCCTCCCCGGGAGGGTCTCTCTCCACTCCCATTCCTGACCCCGGGCTGGGACTCCAAGGGATCCAGGACTCGGTCTAGTCTGAGCGAACGAGGAAAGCGCTCACCAGGGAGGAAGAGGGCACTGGGTGGGGCTGGGATGCCTGGCAGTGTCACACAGCCGACTCCCGGATCCTGACCCGTGGCCCCCTCCCACTCGGGCTTTCGCACCTCCGCACACTCACGCGGAGGTGTCGCGGCTCGACCGAGCCGGGCGGACTCTCCCACCACATGGAGCACAGACTGGGCCGGCGCCGTTCCCCACAGTCCTCACTGCCGGCCCGAGGAGGGGAGGGGCACGGCGTCCCCCACCCCAGCCTGCTGGGGCCGCCCGTCCCGCAGGTCCCTAAGCACAAAAGCCGCGGCTGCAAACAAAGAAGCGCTGCAAACTCGCCGGGGAGGCGGGACAGCCGGCGCCGCGCCCCCTCCCCAAGCTGCACGGGCGTGCCGGGCCTGGGGTCCCCTCCGCGCCCCGACGGCGCTCCTACCTGGCCGGCGCGGACCTCCTTCTCCAGCTCGCGGTGGCGGTTGTGCCACACGAGGTAGTGCAGCGGGTACTTGCCCTCCGGCCCCTTCCTGGCGGAGGCGTTGGCAGGGATCATCGCCTGCTCCTCATGCCGGGGCCGCGGCGCCCGGCCCTGGAGGAGGGACGGCGCCGGAGCCGGGGCCCGGGGCCGCGGGGCGGGCGGCCGGCGCTGCCTGCTCGCAGGGCTGCGGCTCTGGCATGTGCGCGCGGCGGCGGCGGCGGCGGCGGCGGCGGTGGCGGTGGCGGTGGCGGCGGCGGGTGGGGGCGGCGCGCCCGGCACAGTGCGGGCGGCGGGCGTCCTCGCGAGGCGGCGGCGGCGGGCGGCGCGGAGAGGCCCCCGCCCGCCCGAGGAGGGAGCAGGCGCTCGGCGGCGCGGATTCGCGCCTCGCCTCCCACACCCCCGAGCACAAAGACGCCGCTCGGCGGAGGGAGCAGGCGCCTGCAGCGGGGGCGCACGGGGCGCGGGTCCCGAGGACGCCGCCGTAGGGGACGCGCGCCCGCAGCCCCCGGCTCCTCGCAACCGCATAGCCCGGCCCTCAGCCGGAGCAGCCGGCGAGGGATGCTGGAATGCGGGGATGCGCGGGGTGGGGGGAGGAGAGGAACCGGGTGCCCCGGGCAGGACAAGTAATACTTCGGCCCCGCGGCATCATGGGGCTTGTAGTCCGCCTTATAGAACCGAGGGTGGCGGGTGACCAGAGGGTCTCTCACTGCGTCCCCCTGGTTCCCTGAGACAGAGGGCAGGGAGTCGATCCTGGCCAAAACCGAGGCTGTGCCCTGACGCCAGATGGGCTGGGGTGCATCCCCACCCGCTGGCATTTTGCCCTTTGCGGGGGAGGGAGGGGGCCGCAGGCCTCACTGGAGAGTTTACGGACAGGGCGGGGGTGGTCTTCAGAATTGAGCTTAGGTTTCTGGGCCCAGGAGGAGGGATACGAATGCCCAGAAGAGAGTGATGAGAAACCCTGGGAAAGATGCAGGGCATCTGTAACACGGGTCATTGGAGCAGCCAGGGGTCTGCACCTGAAATAGTTCTGGAGGCTTCCCTGATGCCTTAGAAATAAACTCCATCTTCCACACATGATGTTAGAAAGAGGATGTCCAGTAAGGTAGAAACAGCCCCTTCTCCTATACCCCTATACACTGTGCTCAGTAAAAACCAGAGTGAGGTCGGGCAGAGAAAGCAGCAGGTGCCAGATCCCCACTTCCACCTCTGGTAGCACCTCAGGAAGGAAAGTGACTCAGACTGCCTCCTTCCTGCATGACCCAGGGAGAGAAGTTCTTCCAGAACGGCCCCGCCCAGGGTGGAATTGGCCTCTAGGGCAGCCAGTTGCAAGGGCTGGAAGGACTGAGAGGCTTGCCCCAGGCCCTGGACAGGAGGGACTTTGATGTCAGAGATACCTGAATTCAAATACCTTCTTACTAACTGCTTGACTTTTAAGCAAATTCCTTACATTTTCTGAGTTTCTCAGTCCACCCACCCCTGGACTGGATACTACCTCTGGGGGTCAGCTAAGGATAGTAACTACCCGGGAAACGGCGCCTCCCTTCTCCAACCAGGCGGACTGAGACAGGTGGTAGAATCAGACACAGTGCCTTCCTGAGCCCCCCTTAAAACAAGGCAAGAAGGGATTCCACACCAGCCTTAGTTAGAACAACAATCCAAGAAGTGTTTGTGTGGGAGGTGCCAGAAAAAGCTTGCACACACAATCCCCCTCTGCGCTCCTCTCTCAGGTTTCTTTGTGTGTGCCTCTCCCCTGCCTCCCCCACACCCTACCGTGCCAGGCCCCGGCGGGAAAGGATGAGGGAGGAGTGGACTGCTTTGCCTCTTTCTCCAGCCTGGGAGGAGCCGGCTGCCCACGTCTACCACCAGAGGTCAGCAGAGTGTCGTGGCTGCAGCCCGAGTTGAGGAGGGGGCTAAAACAGGGGAGGGGCGTCTAGGAGTGGCCAGGAGAAAGCCTGTACATTTCCTCATTAAATTGTTTTTAGAACCTTGTGTGTGATTGTGCTCTATCTCTTCTACTTCTTGGGGTAGTGACTTCTCCACTGGGAAATCCAGAAACCCTTGTATCCCTAGCTTCAAGCCAAGCGGTTTGGCTGTGACGAAACTGGGGGGTTCGGGAACAAAATTTGGACGGTGTGTCCGTGCCAGGGCCAATCCCAGGTAGTCCTGAGGCCCGCTAGTAGGTGGAGGGTGGGGTGGGGAGCGGGGTGAATCATCCTTCCTCTGCACAATCCAGGAGCCCAAGGAGCGAGGAGCTCAGCCTACATTGAGAGGAACTGTTCCCTGGTCAGCTGGGTTCTCTACGCCAGACAGCCATAGACTGTAAGCCCAGGTCGCTTCCCTCTGGTCTGAGCGCTGCAGCTGCCACGTGCTCGAGACGCGCCCACACAGCGGAGAAACAAAGACAGTCAAGCGGCAGGACTGCCAGCAGCCGCCTCGACATTTAATAAATGAAATTCCATAGCTGGGGGTCGATCCGGGGTGAACCGGCGGCCACCGCTACTGGGCTGTACGCCGGGTATAGGTTACCAAGACATTCCTCCGTCCTCGGGGCTGGGGCCACCAAGCCCACGGACCCCTTGGTGCGACTGCAGCACGGGGGCGGCAGGTGGTGTTACTCCCCCCACCCCCAAACACACCCGCGAGGTAGCTTTGCTTGCCGAAGCCCCGCCAGCTGAGCGGCTGGCAGTGGGGGAAGGGAGGCCTGCAAGACTTTTTTTTTTTTAAAGGTGCTATTATAAATATATCCCGTGGATCGCGATTTCAAACAAACTTGTCAATCTGGGCTGCAGGGAAAGGCAATGGAGGCAGCTTTGCATATATTTCGGGTGGTGTGACTCATGAGCATTACTTGTCTCCCCTAGAGAAAAAGCCTGCCCACCCACAAGTCACTGCTGCTCTGGCACCGCTGGGATAAATCGACCACTCCATCTCCCCTGCCCTGTTACCCATCAGGAGTCCCTGAGGCGTGGGGAACCCTCCATTAATTGTGTCACCAATAAACTGGTCCTCAGGCCTGGTCCTGGGAACCTCTGCCCTCCCCACAAGCTAAATACACCACCCTTTGCAGGGGCGGGGGCTGGATGCACACGAGGCACACGAGGCACACGTGTATGGGGGAGCATGCTCAGTGCGGGGGTGCACCCAAGTGTGGCCTACCCACTCACCCCTCCACCACCATGTTCCTCTCCTGCCTCCCAGTGTGAAGTCCAGAAAGAAAGGCTCTCACAAGAAACAGCCCCTGTGCGTTGTAGCACAAGCTCTGTACACACATCCCTCGGGCTCCTCAGAAACACCATGCGTGTATATGAGCAAGTGACAAGTACATATTCGTGAAAAGAGGCACAGTAGTCATTCCTCGGGAGGTCTTAAAACCGTCCAGATTCTTTCCTTACTGGATGCAAGCAAGGTCGGAGGCACAGATGTATTTTTAGTCCGGAGGCAGGGAGATACACTGCATGACCTCTCTAGCATCTGGGCGTCCATATTGTTGGCGATGAGCATACTCAGCAAGGGTGTGACCACATCCCACCTGGACACAGATAGGGACACCTGGGTAACCAGGACGCACACCTCCCCCCAGCCAAAGATAGGCAAAGCTTCTTTGGCAAGGAGGGGGCTTGGGTCTCCAACTCTTTCCTCTCTTCCCCAATTCCCATTCCACCCGGCTCACCATCCCTAGGCCGAGCGTCTCCCGAGCTACCCCTAGGCCGAAAGTGAAGGGGACGGGGCCGTGAGGGTGACACACGGCTCCGGGGAGCGCCCGAGCTGAGGCCGGGGCAGGAGGCACAACTGCCCGGCGGCCACGGTCCCTTTAAGCGCCCCCGCCCCCTCCCGCCCGCGCTCCCGGCTTCCTTTCTCCGGGAGGCGCGGCCGGCAGCGCCGGGCGGCGGGGCGGGGGTGAGGGCGGCCCCTCCCCTGGTGGGCAGGGCCTGCGCTGCTTCCTGCAGGAGCGGCCGGGAGCCGCGCAGGGGGCGGGGAGAGCGAGCGGAGCGCGGCGGCGGGGCGGCGCGGGGCGGCGCGGGGCGGAGGGCGCCCGAGGGCGAGCGGGCAGGCGGGCACGGCGGGGTCCGGGCGAGCCCCGGGGGCGGACGGTTGGCCGGGCGCGCGCAGCCCAGCCGGGGCCTTGCCGGAGCCGGGCCGGGCAGCCGGGCCGCCGCCGCCAACCGGGCCCGCCGCCCGCGCCCCCCACGCTGGCCCAGAGGGCTGCGGCCGCGTCGCCGCTGAGGATGTCCCGGAAGGGGCCGCGAGCGGAGGTGTGTGCGGACTGCAGCGCCCCGGGTAAGCGCCGCGGCGCGCCGGGCCCGACCGGGGGCGGGACCGCGCTCCCAGGCCGCCGCCGGGCGGGCGCCGGGCCTGGCGGGGGCGCCGTGCGGGGCCGGAGGGCGGGGAGGGGCGGGGCGGGACGGGGGGCTGCGGCCTCCGGCCTCCGGCCGCTGCGGAGCCGCGTCCTTGGCGGGAGGGCCGGCCTGGGGGACCAGCATTCCGTCGAGTCCGTGCACAGAGCAGGGAAGGACGTTCCCGGCGCCGCCTCCCACCCTTCAGTCTGAGTGAGGCGCGCAGCTTGCTGCCTTCCCACCTCCACCTCGGTATCCAGACGGAAGCATCAGGCTAGGGGGCCTTTGGGCCGTGGCGGAAGCCAGCAGGGTTTAGGAAGTGGGCGCGAGTGTGGTTTTGTGTCATCTTAGAGCCACCCCCGGGTCTTGCACCTGCTGCTGGCACAGTCCGTGTGCCTGCTGGAGAGGTGGAAGGCAAGGGGCAGTTGACCCCGGCGCTTGGATATACCTTCAAGAGCACCTGAGGGGGTGGCGACTCCTAGAACTCCCTGCTCCTGGTTCCCCAGACTGGGGCTCCTTGTGGGGCCTAGTGTTTAGAACCAGTCCAAGCCGAGGCATCTTCCGCGGAAGCATCCCCAGGCCTTCTGTTAGCAGGGAACAGCTGGACTCGGCTCTTCCTGTTCCCAGTAAGGCCTGTTTGGGAAGGTGGTTTTGGCATTGCCTCAGCCTGTGCACGGGTCCCTCTTGATCCCCTAGCCTAGTTTGGCCAGAATTGAGTATGGGACAGTGACAAGGGGTTCCTAGACCCACCCCACCCACATCCAGTTGGGTTTCTGGCTGGCCTCCTGGTGGTACTTAGGCAGTTTTCCCCCTTTCTCTCACAGCAGAATTAGGTCTGGAATAGTGCGAGACCCTCTTGGTTTGCTGAGGAAGTGAGGGGCAGTGACCCAAGAGGCTGCTCTCTTCTGATATGAGAGGACTCAGCTAGTGATGGGGTTCAGCAGCTGGCCTGCGGAAAGAAGCTCTTGGCCCTTGTCCATCCTGTCTTTAGAAATAGCTCCTTTTCTAAGTAGCAGGCCTGGGGGGGGGCTGGTCAGTGAACTCCAGGGGGACTGTGGGCATGAGTAAGTTGTGAGGATGAGAGGTGCTGTTTGGGGAACCCATAACATCCATCCCTTGGAAAGTCCCAGACCTCAACAAAATGAGCTTCCTCAGATGGCCTAGTAGTTCTTGTGATCCAGGGTAGGGTATTTGGGAGCTATGGATACCTGGCAGGGACAAGGGCACAAAATATCTTGTGGGTGGTTATCACCCTGAGGCCTCTTCTCAGGGCATGCCATAATTTGGAGGGCACTGGAGGTACTGTATCCTTACCTCTAATTAGCTGAAAACTGTGACTTCCTTCCCCCAATCTCAGGCTGATCTGGGAATGGCAAGACTAAGGGTAGACCTTGCCTTCTGTTTGTCCCAGGATGTTCAGACCTCAATAGGGTAGGGATGAGGGTTGCTTAATAGGCACCCCATCGGGAACCAGGGTGTTAGTATTGCCTTTGTTTCCAGCTTGCTCTGTGACCCTTAACAAGATTTTCCTCACTCTGGGCCTCAGTTTCCTCAACTGTGAGACAAAGAAGTTGGAGTAGAAATGGATTTTTCAGAGGCTTCCCATTTCTATACCTCTGCTCCCAATTCTGGGGCAGACAACTGTCAGGTAGCATCAGCAAGGTAGTTGCTTTTCCCTCATTGTCTGCGAAGGTCTGGTTGCAGGGGGCCCAGTAGGCTCCAGGACAAATGGTGTATGTCAGATATGTTGGAGAGCTCAGCCCCATTTCCAGTCTTTATCTCATAGAAGTGTTCATGCCGTGAGTACCTTCTTTTCCCCTGATCCAAAATGCAGGTCAGGAAGGTGGTAAAGTGGGCAGGATGTTGACAAACTCTTATTCATCATCCCACCCCAGCACTTAGCATAGTATCTGGCACATGGTAGGCACACTCCCCAGGTGCAAGTGTTTCAGTTCTTGTCAGAACTACCCTATACCCCCACCCTGCCTACCCTGATGACCGTAACAGGCAGTGACATTTTCAGTTTGGGACTGTAGTATCTCAGGCCAGAAAGGCATGAAGATACTCAGCAGTCTGGAGTCCAGATCCAGTGTTGACCTCCTTGGTATATGCCTCCAACCCAGAATCACAGGCTTCTCCCACTGTAATAGGAGCCCTGCAGTCCCAGCCCTGGAATCAGAGTCATGGCATTTTTGTAGTTGCTTAATTTGGTTACAGGTGAGAGGTGAGAGGCAGCCTGTGCCCGAAGGGCCCACGCACCCAGGGGTAGTATGAGTTTGTTGCAAGGCAGCCAGACATGGCATGGCTATTATGTCAGCTTGTGTACCCTCATCAAGTGCCATATGTGTCCTCGCCTACCTTGAGAGTCTAGGAAGGAGCCGGGGAAGGGCACCTTGAAGAATGTTGCTTTCTCCCTTCCTTTGCCTCCACTTGTGCCACATGGCCTCAGTCCTGAGCTCGTTGGCCTGGCTTTCAGATACCCAGGAACTCCATATCAGCTTTTCCACTTTGGCAACCCCAGAGACAGAAGTGAAGACCTCAGGCGCTCATCCTTTGGATGAGCAGGGCTGGCCACCTGCTGGGGACATGTTGCAAGGCAACCTTCAGGGTCCTTTGTGTCTTTGCAATGTAGATTTTGGGGTAGAGCAAATGGTTGGCTTTTCTTCCTCTTTCATTGAAGTGTAACGTATGTATAGTCTCATATCTGCACCTTAGCATTCATCCTCTGGATTTTTACACATGTGTAAACTAGCATAACCACCACTGTGGTCAAGATGTACATCTCCATTACTCTTAGAGGTGTTACTGAGCCTCCCCACCTCTGCTCTGTCCATGCCCACAAAGGTAACCACCATTCTGACCTCTACCCCAGTGGATGGTGGATGCTCTTACCTGCTCTTACCCAGGGGGGTGGGCCTTTCCTATTGTCTATTGAGGATCTGGCCCTTATCTCAGGAAAAGGAGACCCGGAGCTGGTCTTTCTATGCAGTACTATTGACCCTAGAGACCACTGATGGTATCAGGTCACCTTAGTAGGGGCTTCCCTGGGTTTAGCACTGATTACTATTCTCCCAAGATCCCTCCTTCCTCCTGTCCATGTATACCAGACCCATACCCTGACTGTCTACTCCAAACCCTTATGTTCCCTGTCCCTTCTGCTCCAAGTTTGGTCCAGCTTAGGGGCAAAGATTCCTTAAAGCACAATAGTTGTTTGACTTTTAGAAACCTTTCCTGGCCTTTCTGTTTAGTAACTGGTCTAGGTGGGGTTTGGAACTCCTGCTTTGGTAGACCCAAGGCCACTTGGGTGTAGGAAGTACGTAGAATAGTTTGGGCAGTTTCTCATCTGTGTCATCCAGAACTGAACTGGCACCAGTGTGACCAAGACCAGGACAGTGTGTCCTGCCCATTCTTGTTTCGGGTCACCATAGAGGAGAGGAAGGACCCCTCTTTTAGGCTGGGAGATATGCCTTGGATCACATTCCTGGAGTCCTAGTCTCTTGGACACTGCCATAACTGGGAACTCATCACATCTGGTCTGCCTACACGCTAGGGCTCTGGGGCAATTGACCCTGTACATCTAGCTGGCATTTCTAGTCCTAGCTTTTCCAGTTGGGGTAATAGGCCTGAGGTGGAGGCTTCAGGGCAAACCATTTATGATCCTGGCCTGGGCGGACCCCCACTTACAGGAAACCCCACCATTTCAACAAGAGGAATTTAGGCTGCATCATTTCCCGCTTCCTGCCTGGGCTGCTGGAGACTACTGGCAGGCAGACCACCTCACCCAGTGGTTTTTGGGAGTGGGGGGAGGGAGCTTCCTATGCCTGGGCGCCTTACTGTTGGGATAATGCCAACACAGAAGTGTGCCCTGTGTCTCCCCCTCTTGGCATAGATGGCTGGTCCCTTCCTTACAAGTCCTAAAATCAGCTCCCTGGGAAGATGTATGGCCGTTGCTTTGTGCATCCCTCATTGCCCTATTTTGTGGGATCCTTAAAGAAGCCTAGATCCAAAGACTGAACTGTCTGCACTTCCCATTTCCACTCACTGTACGAAGAGCTCAGGCCCCTGACTCAGAGTCTTACAATTCTCCTGGGAACCTAGATGAGAGTCCTTGTGGGGGAAGGGCCTGTGAAACTTCTGGGTTGAAGAGATTCTTATTACCCCGAGACTATCCCTCCCTGGATTGGAGTGGCACAGCCAGCCACCCTGAATATTGTGGACAAGCCAAGAGCTGGCCCACCCCCACCCCAGGACAAGGCTTCCTGCGCTGGGGCACAGGCCTGGGCAGAGCAGAGTGTCCTGGGAGAGAGACTCCCTGCCCTGCCCCCTCTCAAGGAGCACACAATGGCTGCTTTCTCCCCTATGACCTTTCGGCAGCCTGAGTTGTATGCGGCTGTCTCCTCCCCTTCTCCTGAGGGCCCTGGAATGGGTGGCATCTCCCCTGCCACCGAGAAGGACCTTGGGAGTTCCCACCCAGTACTAGTCCCTCTTCTTGTTTCCAAAGTTCACATCTTCACAAAGAGGACAGGTTGCCCACCAGGGCTCTTGCCCATCTAGGGCTTCAGGGACAGAAGGCAGTATAATGTATGGATCTGGTCTCCTCTCTGGCACCCAAGTACCTGGGTCCCTATCTCAGCAACTCTACTCATTAGCTGTGTGACCACCTTGAGCAAGACCTCTGACTTCTGAGCCACTGTATCCTCATCTGCGCAGTGTACCCACTGTATCCTCACTGTATCCTCCCTCACATCATACATAAAGCACCCAGCTGGTATACAGCAGACACCTAGTCAAAGTTTGTTCCTTTGCTCTGTCTGTCCTTCTTAGGAGGGACTTCAGCCTGTAGTGATGGTGGCAGGAGACTTGGACCTGAAAGAGTATTTCACCTACCAGTGTGGAGGCAAGGGCAGGAGCCTGCAGAAGGGTGCGATCTGTCAGGCAGGTTCCAGCAGAGTCTTGGATTCAGGAGAGATACAGTACTGTCCCAGAACAGAACTGCCTCGCACATGGTTGGGGCAGCAGCCTTGCTCCCTGGGGAAAGACTGAGTCTGGAGAGGTGGTTACAGGACAGGAAGCTGTGTGTCCCCTGAATGGGCCCTGGGGACCACATGTCCCCAGAGGGGCAAGACTGTGTTAGAAAGGTCACAGCTCTATCAACCCCCAGCTGTGAGCCCTGGGGGGAAGCCCCCTCCCAGCGCCTAGCCTGTCCTGGGCCCAGTGAATGAATATGCATGAAGCACTAAAGCATAGTACAGGCCCAGAGTAAATATTCAGGAGATCTTGCCTGTCCTGTCGACTGGCTCCAGCTGACCCTTATCCCCACCTCTCCCCCACAGACCCTGGCTGGGCATCCATCAGCAGGGGTGTGCTGGTGTGTGACGAGTGCTGCAGCGTGCACCGGAGCCTGGGACGCCACATCTCCATTGTCAAGCACCTTCGCCACAGCGCCTGGCCTCCCACGCTGCTCCAGGTACAGAGCTGGATCAGTGGTTCTTCCCACACACACAGCGTGCTGAGCATGGGCATATTTTCCCCACACCCACATACACACCTGTTTGGAATCTGGCGCTTCCTGGGGCAGAGCCTGACCCTGACCCCTTCCACTCACACCTTGCAGAAAGGAAGCTCTTAGCCTGGCCACTTAATGGCTTGTACAGGTAGCACCGAGCAGGTCATTTTAACCCTTCCGAACCTTGGCATTCCTACCGTGGGACTGAATGAACAGGACCCGCACCCTCGAGTGGCCTGCCTGGATGGAGGCGTGTCAGCCAGACACTCAGCAGGCCCCTCGGTGCTGTTTCCAGCCGTGGCAGGCACTCGCAGCACGTTCCCCGGTGCCCGGCAAGCAGCGCGCACTCTCACTTGGCGTGTCCTCCCTGCAGATGGTGCACACGCTCGCTAGCAACGGAGCCAACTCCATCTGGGAGCACTCGCTGCTGGACCCCGCACAAGTACAGAGCGGCCGGCGCAAAGCCAATCCCCAAGACAAAGTCCAGTGAGTGGGGCTCCAGGGGTGGCGGGCAGGGTTATGTGCTGTGGGAGAGGGGCCAGGAGGCGTCTGGAGGACCCACCTGTCCTGCTCTGCGCCTCACTGTTTCCTGTGCTCCACCCAGCCCCATCAAGTCAGAGTTCATCAGGGCCAAGTACCAGATGCTGGCATTTGTGCATAAACTTCCCTGCCGGGACGACGACGGGGTCACTGCCAAAGACCTCAGCAAGGTTCGAGGGGCCCCACAACAAACGGGCAGGGCTTTCCTCCTCTTCCTAGGCCCAGGACCCTTGAGTCTTCTCTTTTTGTTACCACCAAGCCCTAGGTCCCAAAGGAAACAGATCAGGGGAGAACTATGGGCACAGCAAGGGGGCAAGATTGCTCTGTCAAGCAATAGGTGGCCATTTTGTCACACAAGGGTAGAGTCCCCCGGCTGTCACTCGAAAGTTGGAAAAACTTGGAGCAGTTACTTAGCCAACCAGAACCTCAGTTTCCTCGTCTACAAAATGGGAAAGTAATAGCAGCATCTACCTCATAGGTACTGTCTTTCCAAGCAGAGCACTGGCAGCAGCTGTTACCAGTTGGCATTAACTCCTAGCGAAAAGCCCTCTGTTCTCCTTGACATGGCCCAATTTTGGCCAGGCCTCTTGGAGCTGGTAGGAGTCTCAGGAGTGGCCTGGGCCAGGTGCAGCTTGGGCATGGGGATGTGTGCCTTGTGTACACATGTATTTATTGCACATTCTACTTGCAGCAACTGCACTCAAGCGTGCGGACAGGCAACTTGGAGACATGTCTGCGCCTGCTGTCCCTAGGTGCCCAGGCCAACTTCTTCCACCCAGAGAAGGGCACCACACCTCTACATGTGGCTGCCAAGGCAGGGCAGACACTGCAGGCCGAGCTGCTGGTGGTGTATGGGGCTGACCCTGGCTCCCCTGATATCAATGGCCGCACACCCATTGACTATGCCAGGTGAGCGTCAGCTGAAAGGTGTACCTTGGGTGGGTAGGGAGTGGGCTCCTGCTTCAGGGCTGAGCCGTGCCCCTCCCCACAGGCAGGCGGGGCACCATGAACTGGCGGAAAGGCTAGTCGAGTGCCAGTATGAGCTCACTGACAGGTTGGCCTTCTACCTCTGTGGACGCAAGCCGGGTGAGCAGAGTATGGGCTGGCTGGGCTGGGCCAGGCAGGTGGGACCCAGACACACCCCAGCAGCAGGTGCCATAGTGACAAAACCAGCTGGGGAACAGTGTTGCTAGGCAACTGGCGCCTGTGAAATTGCTGCAGGCTCTGGGCTGCAGCACGCTGGGGCTAGGGAGTGGGGGTGGGCCTGACTTAGATCTGGCTTCTGGTGCTCTTGGGGTAGTGTACCCTTCTTCCTTTACCCTGATAAATTCTGGGTGCCAAGCTGTGCTCACAGCAGTGAGGTGGGCTCCCAGCTCCTGAGGCCACACAGCATCAGTGACTTGGCATTTTTATTTTTGTTCAGATCATAAAAATGGGCATTACATCATCCCACAGATGGCTGACAGGTAAGTGACCACCTGATGCCCCTTTCCAGAGGCTGTTTGATGCCATGAGGGTCACTGACCCCAGAGCCCCATTTCTTACCCTCCCCAGGCTTCAGGGGCCCAGGACCCCACCCTTCACTCTCAGGCTGGAGGCAAAGGTACTCACAGTGCAGTTCTCCCTAATGTGGTTCCAATGTAGCTAAGAAATATCAGCTCAGAATGTGGCCAGCACAGCTGAGCCCCATGACTGTCAAGTATGTGGAGGACTTGGGTGCAGGGAAAGGCCCAAAGCTACAGAGGTGCATCCCTGCGTTCTGATTGCCACACAACCTTGAGATAAAAACCTCTGCTCTGCAGGAAGAAGGTAGGCTCTAAGAAGTTGGCTGGCTTTGGGGCTGCTGACCAGGCCTCTGGTGTGCTTCCACACTGGACTTGGGTCCCAGTGGGGTCTGAGTGGGGCCTTTCTGCCTCTGATCTGAGAGGCCCCAAGCACCCAGGCCTTGGGAGACACCCCCAGATGCTCGCCCAGCTCACAAGATGGATGCTGGCGCCACCTTGTGGCCCTCAGATGGTCACACTTTTATGCCAGGCTGCGCCTCCTGGCCTAGACCTGGGGATGGTAGACTCCTTCCCCCACCCAGGGCCTGTGTGAACAGATGGGATGGTCAGGCCTGGGCAGCTCAGATCCCTAAATCCAGACCTCCTCTGGTCTTTCTAGGACCCTGAGATTCTGTCCTCCTTCTCTAGTCTGGTTCCGCCTGGTGGGTGTGTGTGCATGTATGAGAGCATGTGTATAGTAAACACAGCACATATGGACATACCTTCAGCAAGCACCTTCTCAAAGCTAGCTGCCACTCTGGGGACACAGGTTACTCAGACATGATCCCTGCCTTTCAGGAGCTGAGACTAGACAGGGAGGTGTCATGGCCCACCGTGGGGAGCACAGAAAGGGAGCAGAGGCCCAGGGGTTGGAAATGATGTCCCAGGAATTGCAGGCAACTCATGTGGCCAGAGCATAACGCGAGAGGCAAGGAGCAAGACTAGAGTCAGGCACAAGAATGACCAGACCTGCCACCCTCGGCAAGAGCTGAGGACAGAGTCTGAGCATGGATGTGTGAAGTCAGCTTTGCCACTTATTTATTGGCTCTGTGACTTGCAGCAAGCTACTTAATCTCTCTGAACCTTGGTTATCACATCTGGAAATGGGGATGACAGTAGCACCCTTTTTCAGAATTGAGATTAAGTAAGATAATACATTCAAAGTGGCTAGCATATTTTTTAAGTGAGCTTTTTGATGAAGTATGGTTGAAATGTGGTCTGTGTACCTGTTACTATTGAGATTTTTGGTGGGGGGGGGTGCTGGGGATCAAACTCAAGGCCTTATACTTGCAAGGCAAGCACTCTACCACAAGATAAATCCCCAACTCCAACTATTGAGATGTTTTACAGCAGCTGGTGGAGGTTGGCAAAGCCAGGTGTGGTGATGCATGCATGTAATACCAGCTACATGGGATTTTAAGAATGAGGATTTTAAGTTCAAGGTCACTCTGCAACTTAGACCTCATCTCAAAAAATAAAGGTAGTTGCTGGTGATTTAGCTCAGTGGTTAGAGTGCTGGCCTAACAATCACAGGGCCCTGAGATCAATCCCTGGCACCAGGAAAAAAAAAAAAATCAATAAATAAAGGTAGTTTTTGAGGCCAGCCTGGGCTAAAATAATAAATAAATAAATAAATAAATAAAGGTAGTAAGAGAGGTAATACAGCCAGATGTGTCAAATGATCGCCTTAGCTGCTGGGTGGAAAATGGATTTTAGGGGCAAGACTGGGAAGTAGGGAGATGGATTAAGAGAATGTTGCAAAAGCCCAGGGACAAGGAAGCAGTGGCAGAACTGGGAAGCTTGGCTGGGACTGTGAGGTGAGGGAGACCTCAGGTGAGTCCCAGGTCAGTGGATGAATGGGAATGGGTCACAGCAAAAGAGCAAGTGGGAGGAGGAGCAGGTCAAGGGTGGATGAGTTCCCTTCTGTACATTCTGGGTGAGGCATGTATGGAGACGGGTCTGAGCTTGGTGCAAGAAGGCATGTACTGCCCTGCTCCTGGGTAATTGCTGCCTCTGTCCTGTTCTTCCCTCTGCTGCCTTCCTCTGGACTTAGATCTCGGCAAAAGTGCATGTCTCAGAGGTATATTGTGCCTGCTGGGAAGCAGGCTTCGGAGGGTGGGCTTGGCGGGGAGGTGCCTGGTGTGTGGCATCAGGGGTCTTGTCTCCCTGGGATTTTTTATTTTATTTTATTTTATTTTATTTTTTGGTGCTGGGGATTGAACTCAGGGCCTTGTGCTTGCTAGGCAACCACTTTAACCACTGAGCTAAATCCCCAGCCCCTCCCTGGGATCTTTGCATGTTTGGGAAGTCACTGGCAAGGGCCTGCCCACCTCAAGCCTGGCCTCTCCCCTTCTCCTTTCTTTGTCTACAGCCTGGATTTATCTGAATTGGCCAAAGCTGCCAAGAAGAAGCTGCAAGCGGTGAGTCTGCTCACAGCCTCATGATACTTTGAGCTCCCCCCGTCCCTTGCTGTTGCTCCATCTTCCTCTAACCTGACACCCTTTTCCAAGTTTTGGAAAAACTTGGCTTTGCACCTAGGGCTTTGCACGGAGCTACATCCTTGGTGCCTCTTCACCCCACTTTTTTTCCTTTTTGAGATAGGATCTTCCTAAATCATTACATGGCCCATGCTGAGCTCAAACTTGGAATTCTCCTGCTTCAGCCTTCCAGTGCTGGGATTATAGGTGTGCACCACCATACCCAGCTTTTGTTAAATTTTTGTGGGTTTTTTTTGGGGGGGGTGCTGGGGATCAAACTCAGGACCTTGCACTTGCTAGACAAGTGCTTTACCACTGAGCTAAATCCCCAACCCTTTACTAAGTTTGTGACCTGCCCCTTACTTGCTCACCAGTCTTTATGACCTCCCCATTCCCTTGTCTTTGACCCTGGCTCTACTTGCTCTCCAGAATGTTAGAACTCCTAGGGTGTTATCTCCACTCCTGACATATGAGGGAACAAACTGGTCTGGCCTCTTCCCCCTGGAGTTTGGCATGTAGATATCTACCTATTTTGTACCTTCAAGGCTGTTAGGCTGGGCAGCACAGGCCATTCCCTACATCTCAGTATCTGGTGAGCTGGCCTTGTTGGTGTTGGGGGCCCGTTGATCTAACAAACCTGGGTTGCCTTCTCTGCCTCCAGCTCAGCAACCGACTTTTTGAAGAACTTGCCATGGACGTCTATGATGAGGTGGATAGAAGAGAAAATGATGCTGGTGAGTAGGGGTGGGTATCAGAGGCCTAGGTTGAGTGGCCTACGAAGAAGGGTCTCGGGTCCTTTAGTGGGACTAAAAAGAGGTGGCTGGGGTTGGGGCTTCTCAGAGGCCTGCCTGCTGGTGAGCCCCTACCAGCTGTGAGCCTGCCTGGCAACTCCTTACTGGGCAGAGTGTACTGAGCTGAAGGGAGGCAGCCCACCCCTCCCCCATCCCTGGACCGCCTCTTTGCTGCTCTGGCTGCCTCCCACTTTGGCTGCCTCCCCAGGCCTGCTCTTCCCCCGCTGCCCCATCACTCCTTCGCAGCCACAGCCAAGTTCCAGCCTAAACTATGGGTCTGGTCTGGCGGACAGGCCTTGTTCTGCTCCTCAGTTGCCAGCAGCCTCACTCATCCTTGCCCTGGCCCAACCTGGCTTCTTGTGCTTGGAGATCACCCCTGTGTCCGGCGCTCCAGGGGTATAGGAGGGAGAGTGCTTCCCCACCTCCACCCACAGGGCTCTGCCATGGCAAATGATCTCCATTCTTTCCCCCACAGTGTGGCTGGCTACCCAAAACCACAGTACCCTGGTGACGGAGCGCAGTGCCGTGCCCTTCCTGCCAGTTAACCCTGAATACTCAGCCACACGGAATCAGGTGAGAGTGCTGGGTAGGGGCCGGGGGCTGGCTCCTTCCTTCCTGGGAGCCCTGTTCTTCCTCAGCCTGCTGTAGGCAGGCCCAGGTCAGCTCTCCACCCCTTGTGGGGGCCTCCCTCAGCGCCTGGCTGGCTCTCACATTCCAGAGTGGGGAAGAAGCCATTCTTCTGTGTGCTTGGTGAACAGCCTGGTGTGGGGATTCAGCCTCTGTACAGGGCCCCTGTGTGCCGGCCTGGCCTTGGGTGGCTGTGCTGCTGACTAGCCAGGTGAAGTTAGGCTGGGATTGTTTCTAGCGGTGGTTAGACCAGATGACTGGGCACTGCCTTGCTGCTTTGTCCCCACTCCCACGGGTATGACATAAGGGCCCCTTGCCTCTCATGCTGGCCTGGGCCTTTCTGCCTTGCAGGGGCGGCAGAAATTGGCCCGCTTTAATGCCCGGGAGTTTGCTACCTTGATCATCGACATTCTCAGTGAAGCCAAGCGGAGACAGCAGGGCAAGAGCCTGAGCAGCCCCACAGGTGGAAGGGCCTGAGCGGGGTGGTGGGCACCATCCCCGATACTCTCTTGCGGCTCCCTTTGCTCACAGGCATGATAAATGGGTTCTGTGGCTGAGTGAGCCGAGTAACAAGTCTTACGTTCTCAGACAACCTGGAGCTGTCCACACGGAGCCAGAGTGACCTTGACGACCAGCACGACTACGACAGTGTGGCCTCTGATGAGGACACGGACCAAGAGCCACTACGCAGCGCCGGTGCCACTCGGAACAACCGTGCCCGGGTCTGAACACTGTCCCTACCCATCCCCTGTGGCCCTGTGAAGCCCCAGCTCTGTTTTACAGGGCCTTGGACACAACTGGGCTGGTCCCACCTTCCAGGGCATCTCCCCTGCCCCCGCGGCTAACCAGCTTCTCTCTCTGCAGAGTATGGACTCCTCAGACCTGTCCGATGGGGCGGTGACGCTTCAGGAGTACCTGGAGCTGAAGAAGGCCCTGGCTACCTCTGAGGCAAAAGTGCAGCAGCTCATGAAGGTCAACAGCAGCTTGAGTGATGAGCTCCGGAGGCTGCAGAGGGAGGTGAGGGCCACAGCCTGGAAGTGGGGAGTTCAGGATCCTGGGAGGGAAGGGTGCCCTCTCTCAGAGGCGAGGTACCTGCCCAGACCCAGAGTTGTACACCACTGTGTGCGTTCACAGATCCACAAACTGCAAGCAGAGAACCTGCAGCTCCGGCAGCCACCAGGGCCCGTGCCTACACCTCCACTCCCCAGTGAACGCGCAGAACACACACCTATGGGGCCTGGCGGGAGCACCCACCGCCGGGACCGCCAGGCCTTCTCCATGTATGAGCCAGGCTCCGCTCTAAAGCCTTTTGGGGGCGCACCTGGGGACGAGCTCACCACACGGCTACAGCCCTTTCACAGCACTGTGAGTTGTGTCTGTGGGTCTTGGGTGGGGAAACCGGGGTGGGCCTGCCACAGGACCTATCATGATGTCTGTGTGCTACTGCCACCCACAGGAGCTAGAGGATGACGCCATCTATTCGGTGCATGTCCCTGCTGGCCTTTATCGGGTAAGGTGGATGCACTGCAGCCAGTAGGTTCTTTTGTTTGTCTTGTTTTGTTTTTTAAATTCATTTTAATGGTACATTTTAGATGTACAGCCAGTAGGTTTTGAGTCCTAGTAGATGTCAGGCTGTGCTCGATGCTGGGGCTGAAGAATGGAGAGACTGACTTTGGCCCTGCCCTGTTCTGGGTTTCAGATCCGGAAGGGGGTGTCCGCCTCGGCTGTGCCCTTCACTCCCTCCTCCCCACTGCTGTCATGTTCCCAGGAAGGAAGCCGTCACGGGGTAACATTTCCAGTCCAGGGCTTCTGGGGACAGCATGAGGTGCAGGTTGTGTGCACCCAGGAATGTACACTCACCTTCCCCTCTTCGCCATCCCCTCCAGAGCAAGCTTTCCCGCCATGGCAGCGGTGCCGACAGTGACTATGAGAACACACAGAGTGGGGACCCGCTGCTTGGGTGAGGCTCCCATGGGTCTCTACCCAGCCATGCTAGCACCTGGTGGGGAGGAGGTAGCGAGGGGCCTGGTGTCTGCAGGCAAGCACCTCTGGCTTGATCAGCATTGTCTTCTTACACTGGGCCCAGGCTGGAAGGGAAGCGGTTCCTGGAGCTGGGCAAGGAGGACGATCTCCACCCCGAGCTGGAAAGCCTGGATGGAGACCTAGATCCTGGGCTCCCCAGCACCGAGGACGTCATCCTAAAGACAGAGCAGGTCACCAAGAACATTCAGGAACTGTTGAGGGCAGCCCAGGAGTTCAAGCATGACAGGTGTGTCTGTGTGAGGGGTGGTTTCTGGGTGCTGTAAGGGCAGCAGAGGGGCCCCATTCCTCTGTCCCTGGAACCCTCCCTGGAGAGCCCCCTCATCCATCCTTTCCTCTCCCCCCACAGCTTTGTGCCCTGCTCAGAGAAGATCCATTTGGCTGTGACCGAGATGGCCTCTCTCTTCCCAAAGGTACAGGGGTCAAAGAGGAGGAGGGCCTCGGGGTGGGGCAGGCACAGGGAATCTGTTACCTGGCCGGAGATTTGCACTTGCTGGGCCATGATCGAGCTGTGTGGCTTAAAGTCCAAGTCTGGCCTCCTCCTTCGTCCTTCCCTCTGTCCCTCCCTGCAGAGGCCAGCCCTGGAGCCTGTGCGCAGCTCGCTGCGGCTGCTCAATGCCAGCGCCTACCGGCTGCAGAGTGAATGCCGGAAGACAGTGCCCCCAGAGCCCGGTGCGCCTGTGGACTTCCAGCTGCTGACTCAGCAGGTGATCCAGTGCGCCTACGACATTGCCAAGGCCGCCAAGCAGCTGGTCACCATTACCACCCGAGAGAAGAAGCAATGACTGCACTCCCTGCCCTCACCCACACCCTGGGACCTCACTGGCCATGGGAGCTGGGCCACTCCAGACACTAACCCACCCCAACAGAGCCACTGGCACAAGTGCCCTTAGTGCTGCCACTCTCCCCTGGCAGCCAGGCACCCTGGTGCCCACTCCCCTCAAGCCCCAAGGATGGGGAGGTGGGGTGGCAGAAGTTTCTGTCCCCCGCATTCCACAACCTCCCCCCCCCATACATAGCACCCCACCCTTCATGTGTGCAGGGGCCTGCAAGGCGTTACTCCAGCCCCTTGCCCTCAGCAAAGGGTTGGATGGGGACACTCCAGATGGGGCCACTCCCCTACATGCAGCCTACCCCCATGAGCCAGTTCAGCCCTACTGGGGGCTGAGCAGGGGCATCCCCCTCCTTTGTACATATCTCTGTGGATGTCCCCGCCCTGTAGCCACCAGCCCTCTTGCTGCTCTCCTCTAATGCCAAACGGCCCCTGCCTAGGGCACAGGCCCCAACCAGTGTGTTGGGGTCCCCAGCAGCAAACACTGGAAAATCTTTTTTCTCTCTTCTCTCCCCAACCCCTTAATTTTAACTTTGTGGTAACTGAGTGTCCCTGCGTGCCTGTGTGTGAGTGTGTGGGCGGCAGTGCCGTTCAAGAGGCCTGGCCCATCTGGAGCTTTTGAGGGGCGAGGGGACCAGAGCAGTGGGACCAGCACTGGGCCAGGGGGTAATCTTCCTTTCCCCCACCTGGGACCAGGGACTGACAGGGTCACCAGCTGTGGTCCTGACGCTGCCTCTTCTCATCACAGCCCCCCACTCGTTACACCTGTTCTATGAATTTAAAAGGAAAACCACTCCCTTCATCTCTTCTCCCCCTCCTTTGTGGAGGGAAAAGTGCTGGCCAGGCATTGAGCTGAGCACCTGAGCCTGGGGCTGGCTCCCCGGGGTCCCCAACTCAACTGGTGGCTGTGGACCTGAGAGCCCCTCCTCAAAACCTCTGCGAGGCCAACACCCACTGTCACTACCTGCACCTAGGGTGGCCCCACCCTCCAGAAGCTTGGGGACCCGACTGCAGCTTGGGAAGCCTGGAGAGGCCCACAGCAGCACCCACCAGCTCTTCTTCCTGACCCACCTCTCCCCAGGGGGCCAGCCCTACCTGTGTGGTGGTGGGTGGACTGTCAAGATGTGTGTCATGTACATTTGTATCAAAAATAAATAAGTGACCATGTGCTGCTTCTGATGCTTAGAGAATCAGGAGTCGAGAGGGTTTGAAGGCAGACCTAAAAGACAAACCTGGAAAAGTATGGAGCAAGTGAAGACTGCAAGTATCCAAAGACTAAGTACCAGGAAAGTGCTTGTGTTGGAATATATGACCAGAAGAGTAGCTTGGAAATAACATTTCGTAAGGGACACCACCGTCCCAGTAATACCACTGGAAGCCTAAGGTAGGGAGGGTGACATAGGACCAACCCAGATGGCCTGGGTTGTGTGGCAGATACGCAGGCTCAACTCCAGACTCTACTAAAATAATTTAATTAGAAACGAGTTTGGGCAAGGAGGGCAGGAAGGGCTCTTCCTCTGGCCACTCCCAAAACCCACATGTCAAGGAGGCAGTTTCCGTAAGGCGCAGTAGAGTTGCTTTGTCTGCCGCCAGGGGGCGCCCCTGCGCGTGGCCCACGTGGCAGAGGCCCCGGCAGCGCAGCCGAGGAGCCCGCCGAGCCGGCGGCAGGGCTCCGACCGATCAGTCTGAGCTCTCCCCATCTGGGCCGCTGTCCGGTGTTGGGGGAAGCAGGGGTCTCCGGCGGGAGCGCTTGACCCGGCGCGGGGGCATCAGCAGCCTCCGCTTCAGCACAGCTGTGGGCAGGGGGACCGGTCAAAGGCAGGGAAGCCACTGGGTTGAGCTCGGACAGGTGGGCTAGTGGGTGAGGAGGAAAGGTCTCACCAGCAACTGTGTCCTGGCTATCTGCTGTGGGGCCCCAGTAGATGCTGTCCCCCCGGCGGAAATTTCGGTGCAACCGCGTGCAGAGCGTGGCCAGTGTGAGCAGTACCAGCAGGAAGGTCAGGGCCATGGCAGCCCAGGCGGCCTCCTCTGTGCGTGGGGTGGGGCCCCGGGGTGCTCGTGGAGGTGCTGCTGCCCAAGGGGCAGGGGAAGCCTGACTCGGGCAGGCACACCCCCCTGGGCTGCCTTGGGCTTTGGGTATTTGACCCTCTGTCCTCACGCTTGCATTGCCTCCGGGTCCCCCAGGTGACAAGGGGACTGAAGGCACAGATGGGGCATTAGCCCCCTCACTCTGGGTTCCCGAAATGGGCTTCTGGGCCTTTAAACTCCATGGGGAAGCAGAAGGAACCCTCAGGCCTGCAGGAGTGGACTGGAGACCCAGGGCAGCTCGCAGCCCCCTCCTCTTGGCACCACTGGAAGAGTGCTGCTTGGGACCTCTAGATGGCACCTCTGTGCCAGGAGGCCTCCAGCTGCGCAGAGCAAAGGCCAAAGCTGGGGCCTAAGGGGAGAAGAGTGACAGTGGTCCGTAACTCCTGCCCTGCTCAGATAACCCAGTGACGCTGACACCCCTCCAAGACCGGGCCCAGCATGCCTCACCTGCATACACCCTCTTGGCCACAGCCTCCCTCTGCTGCGGCTTGGCACCGAAGGAGAGGGCTGAGCAAGGCTGTCGGAGTGGAACCATATTTTCTTCCTCTGCTTCCTCCGCTGCCTCCTCTTTAACCAGTGGACAGCCCAGGCTGGCTCTACCCACGCCACCTCCAGTGCCATCCCCCATGCTGTCAGCACCAGGGGCTATGAAACAAGTTAACTTTTACAGCTAAAATGAAGGTAGGGAACAAGCAAAAGGAAGCCCCTGAATTCTCCTTTCCCTGCACATGGGGCTGTATCCTTCTGCCATGGCCAGACCACCAACCATCTTTAATCAACCACTTACCCTGTCCTGAGTGAGGTTGGAGTCAGGGATGAGTGAGGGCTTAGCCACACAAACACGGGCCAGGAGTGCAAGTTGGAGCTTCAGCCAGGGATGGGCACAGGGGTGATAGAGGAAGGTGATACCTTCAGCCTGGAAGACAGGCAGAGACATCAACCCAGGCCCAGGACCCTCCCAGAGAATTGCAAGCTCTCTCGTCTTGGAGGCCATGTGAAGCGACTGCCAGCATGGCCAGGTGGCCCTCCCATTTCCAGGGCACAGGAAAGAGCAAAGGGCCCTGTGCACTGTGCACTCCCTTTTGCTTCTGAGCATTCCCTTCACTCTCCAAGTGTCACCCCTCAAAGCTGAGCCTCTGAGCTGACAGAATGCCTCGACAACTCTGTTGGACCACACACTAACTACATTTCTCTGCCCCTGCAACAACAAGTCTACAGATCTGCAATCTGAACTATAAGCAACCCTTGAATAAAGACAAAGTCTTCTCTTTATTAATCTAATCTATACAGTCAGTCTCCCAAGAGGACCCAAATATGAGGCATATAGGCAGCAGGTGCACAATCTCAGGATAAAACACTTCATCAGTCATTAATTACCCTTTGGTTGAATTAACAAAGTGCTTAGCACTGTGCCAGATGCAGGAGGAAATACCAAAAGAGAACTCCTGGACTCTGTCTACAGAAATGTAAGAAACCCACCAACCTAGGTGGAGCTAGGTGCGATGGTATAGAGAATAAACAGGAGCAAATAAATGTACAGCAGTGGGAAGGAACCTGGCATTCACTGGTGTGGTGAGCAGATCAACATGAGTTGATCTGCTCATGAGACTGAGAGGAACTGAAGATCTGGAGTCAGATGAAGTTAATTCATGGCCAGAGAAGCCAAGTGGGGAGTGTTGCTGTAATAAAGTGATGGGTTCTGAACAATGAATCTTGCATCTTTCTGTAGGAAACGGTAAGGAAGGGAGATGATGAGCTGGAAAGACTAAGGAAGCATTCAAGACATATGCGGTCTAAGGTGTAGATAGCAAGGATGAACCCTGCTTGTACTTACCTGCCCTGGTCTCACTTGAGTGTAGGTCACTTTTGGTAACACCTACACACGGAAAAGAAGAGTGTTTAGAGCAGCTGGGGCACTGCATGTGTGGAGTGGAGAGGGGACGCTAGGCCCCAAGATCTAGGCTGGGATGGAGAAGTTAGCAACTGAAGGCAGGAGAAACCAACAGAGGTCCCCACAGGGTGACCGCGAGGGTACAGCGAGGCCGGAGCAGGACTGGGCTACTCGTCCACACCCCTCTGTCCCTTGGCCCTCCAGGGCCCCTACCTGTGGGGGCAGAGGCCACAGACCCTCAGGACAACGGGCTCCGGCCTCCTCCGCCAGCTCAGCCACCACCTGTGGGTCCAAGGCGCAGAGGAGGGGCGTTGGCCTCAGCAAGGGGCCTGCCGGCTCTCTCTTCCAAGGCCCGCGGGTTGGGGGTAGAGGGGACTCCTAGTCTCCTCTCGGCGCGCCACTCCTTCCAGGACTAACTTTTGGCAAAGCGCTTTGAGATCTCGGACCGAAGCTTCCCAGGAGTGGGGCGCCTTACCTCGCTGGGACCCAGGAGCCCCGCCAGGACTGCCAAGAGAAGCAAGTGGGGCGAAAGAGGAGGAGGCGCCATGCCAGCCGGTATCACCGCCCCGCCAGCAAGGGAGCGCGCCCCCGCGCCCGGCGCCGCCCGCGCGCCCACGTCGACCACGGGCTCGCGCCCCGCCCGGCCGCATCCTCCCAGACCGCGCGCCCCCGCCCCGCCCAATGCCCGCCCAATGCCCGCCCCCAGCAGCCGAGCGTGCGCGCACGCGTGCTAAGTATGAAGCCGGAAAAGTTGTGTGCGCGAGCGGCGCTGGTGAGCAGCGCGTCAGGGCGGCGGGGGCCGCCTCTAGCACCCTGGGATTCGTCCCCGCGCCCTGCGCAGCGCCTGGGTCGGATCCAGGAACGGAGCAAAGGGCGGGAAATGGGATCCCTGTGGACCCAGTGGCCAAGGGGGAGGAGCCTGGTACGCTCTCCCAGCAAACTCTCTTCACACACATCGGTGTGACGGGCAACTGGAAGAAAGCCCGAATCCCGAAGTGGCGCTGCCGAAGGAAGCAGGTCCTGGCTCTGGAGCTTCACCTTCAGCCCATCCCACTCCCGCCCTAGCAAATAGGGCCTGAGCCCGGAGGAGCCTCAGCGGGCCTCGGACCTCCTCTCTCCCCAGACTCAGAAGTCTTAGGAAGCCGGATTTGGCCAGGGAGGTGCTTTGTTCCCCACCTTCGCCTCTGTAACCGCGAGACAGAGGAGAGGCGGAGCGGCTGCAGGCCTCGCCCCCCAGCTGAGATCCCTGCCCGGCCTCCTCGCAGCAGGCGCCAGCTAGGTGCCCTCTTCAGGATTTGGAGGGAAAGACGGAGAAGAAGGTGGAGAGTGAGAGTTGAGATGCCCAGCCCACAACTTCAAAACAGCAAGCACGTGTCATTTCAGCCCCTCTCCCTCGGCCCCTGGCTCCTAAGGGGCTCCGTGCCCCACCCTCTTCAGTAATTACCGGCAGCTGAGCTGACGGAGGAAGCCACTCTACCCCTGCCACCGCCTGATCGTGGGGGAGAGGTCCCCTCGTCCTCTCCCTCACCTTATTCAACCTGGGGCTGCTTCTGGGGAAGCCCTTTCTGTGGAGGACGGCTCTACGTGAGGCCACGCTCCTGGCCATGCTCCTTCCCTCCTCCGAGGCCAGGACAAGGAGGTCTGTAGGACAGCGTCCCGATGCCTGCACGGGAAGGAGCAGCTTCCAGCCGCAAACGCGCGGCGAGAGTGCGACGGCCGCCCTTGCAGTCGCCGACCTGGTGCTGCCCCCAGCCCTGCCGCGTCATTGCGCAGTTGCGGGTCCCGGCGGGCAGAGACAAACTCCGAGGTCAAAGTGCGCGGCGAAGCCGGACTAGAAAGGGCGGCGGACCTGGCTGCAGCACGGCTGGGAGCCCTGGGACAAGCGCCCGAGGCTGCGCTTTATTCACTTCTCAATAGCGGTCCCGGAGGGCGCAGCAAACCACGGCCTCCCTTGCCAGCCCCAGATTTTATAAGGCGGAGCCCGGGGACTGATGCTCTCGCCGCGTCCCTAAGGTCGTCTTCGGGTCTCCCCACTTCTCCGCTGTTAAACCCCTCTCCACTCCCGCACTCCCTTTCTTGGTTTGCCTGCACGTCCTCGCTCCCTCTTGGTGGCCCCTTTCACCTTCTGCTCCTGCTTGTCGCAATCACTGTACAAAGGGCTGGGGCGGGAGTGGGGGGCGGGCGAGGGGAGCTCGACCCGAACTGGCTGCTTCTGCGGGCCAGCGACCAATCCCAAGCGCGCGCGCCCGCCCGCCCGCGCGGAGGGGCCTGGGCGGCAGCCGGGGCCGGGCGGAGCTGCGGACCGAGCGGGGAGCTCGCCGAGGGGCCGAAGCCCGCAGCTCGCCGGGGGCTCTTGGCCGCGCCATGCCGCTGTGGGGCGTCGCCCTCGCGCTGCTCCTGGCCGCGCTCGTCTTGCTGTTCCTGCTCGCCCCCAGACTCCTGCGCACTGTTGGAGCGAGGACCCGGCCCGGGGCCGTGGTCCAGGACGACGAGGTGGACGGCGGAGGCCCCGCGGATCAATTTAGCGACGGGCGTGAGTCGCTGCCCGGTGGCTGCAGCCTCCTCTGTAAGCCGTCGGCTCTGGCCCAGTGCCTGCTGCGCGCCCTGCAGCGCTCGGCGGCGCTGGAGCCGGGCCCGCGCCCCTGGCTCTCCGGGCCCCACCTGCAGACCCTCTGCCACTTCGTCCTGCCCGTCGGGCCCGTGCCAGAGCTGGCCCGGGAGTACTTGCAGCTGGCAGACGATGGACTGGTAGCCCTGGACTGGGTCGTTGGACCTTGCGCCCGGGGTCGCCGGGTCACCAGCGCGGGGGGCCTCCCGGCGGTGCTGCTGGTGATCCCCAACGCCTGGGGACGCCTCACCCGCAACGTTCTTGGCCTCTGCCTGCTTGCCCTGGAGCGCGGCTACTACCCAGTCATCTTCCACCGCCGTGGCCACCACGGCTGCCCGCTGGTCAGCCCTCGACTGCAGCCTTTTGGGGACCCGTCGGACCTCAAAGAGGCGGTCACCTACATCCGCTTCCGCCACCCGGCGGCCCCGCTCTTTGCCGTGAGCGAGGGCTCAGGTTCTGCGCTGCTGCTGTCCTACCTGGGCGAGTGCGGATCCTCCAGTTACATGATGGGCGCCGCCTGCATCTCGCCCGTGCTGCGCTGCCGAGAGTGGTTTGAGGCTGGCCTGCCCTGGCCTTATGAGCGCGGCTTCCTGCTGTACCAGAAGATCGCCCTCAGCAGGTGGGTAACTGAAGCCCAAGATGGACAGGGAGGCCTCAGACTGGCCTGGAAAACAACCCTGCCTACTATGGAAACAAACAGGTGTAGGCCAGTTTAGGCAAAGTTCTCACACATTTTTCCAAAGCTGTCCAAACCCCATATTCTAGACAGAACCAGGGAAGCAGGTTTCAAAGCCATATGTGGCCTCATGGCCTCAGCCAACATCCCTGTGCTAGAGCAGGAACTCCCGCCCAGGGGCTCCATCACATCCTCAGGTGTCCTAGCAACCTGAGCGCCCGGCCTGTCAACAGCAGAGGTGGCACCTGACGTTTACTGCTTCATCTATAGCTCAGCAGTTCAGCAGCGAGGGATCAGGAAGCAATTGCAACCCATTATCTGCCTAGAATATTTACTTAGGATCTCAGAGCCAGGAGGTGACAGGAATCAGAAATAGGGCAGCATTTGATTTATTGAAAATTCTTTAGCCTTGGCAAATATCCTGTATATGTAGTCAAAATTTAACTTAAATTTTTTAAAATATTAAAATATTTTTTGGGGGTGCTGGGGATCGAACTCAGGGCCTTGCTCTACCACTTGAGCTAAATCCCTAACTCCCCCACCCCATATTTTTATTTTAATCTCTAAAAGGAGAACAGTTTACTACTAGAGTGACAGATGAGACTTTTCCACGGAGAAGGCCTTCTTGGCACTCCAGCCTTTCCTTGGAGATAGTGGAATGAGGTCAGATGACAAGAGGATGAGGCAAGAGGAAGACCTGGGATGTGGGGTTAGACCTGCTTAGGTTCAGATCCTGAATTTCCAGCAATTTACTAACCCCTTTAAGACTCACTCCCCTTCAGTTGAATAGCGCTCCTAACAGCCACCTCCCCAAAATGATTCTGATCATTAAGTGAAAAATGGAAGGTCAGTATTGGGTAGGTGCTCAGTAAATGGTGGCAATTGTGATTCTCTTTCCTTGCCCCATTTTGCCTCCTATTTTGAGGTCAAATCCTTTGCTGAACAACAGCTTGAAGCACTGCCATGGCAACCCAGAGGGCTGGCGCAGTCCAGGGACAAGGTGCTCTCATCCGGCTTAATTGTTACACTTTCCACTCCCAAATGGCCACCACCAATGGGGACCCTGGGCACCAGCTAGAAGTGGGGAGAGAAAGCCTGTGCCTTAAGAAACTGCCCTTCCTATGGAATTTTGAGATTGAAAACTTGGGGCAGTGTTTCTCAATATTTCCAAGCGATGTGTATTAAATTCAACTGGCTGAGGCTGGCTAGATTAACCCACCCAAAGTACTGAGCTGCCCATCCTGGCCTCTCTGTCAAGGTCTCAGGCCCTCTCCAGGGAGCTGGAAATAGCAAAAATACCCCTCTTCCCCACAGCAGTCACTCTCAGGCCCCTATCTGGGAATGCTCCATGTAAATTAATTACACTCCTAGTTGCTTTCTCTGCCACCTGATCGAGGTCACACTCATTTGTCATCATCAGGACACCATGTTACCATAAAAATATGAAAACAGCTAACATCATAACTGGATAGGGCAGCTCCTAGAGATTTCGGTTGTGGGGAGGGTCCGGGAGGTGACCCGCTTAACAGGTTCCCTGGAAAGGGTGAAAAGCTGAGGTTGGGAGGGGAGCTGTCCCTGTAGATCAGAAGCCGCAAATCAAATGGTGCCCCTCGGGCTAGACAGGTAATGCCCTGTATGACGGGACCGGTGGGCACTGTGGCCAGCTCTTCCCATTTCCCTGGAAATCTGCATTTTATGTAAAATCTGATGGCCATGACATGGAAGTTTTTAAAGGGGCCATATAGTCAAAAAGCCTCAGTGATGAAAGTCTGGCCGGTGGGCTGCTCCTCTGCAGCTTCTGCTGTCACAGGTTTTCTGATTCTTCCTTCTCTCTCCCCTACCTTCCCTGTTCAACTCCTGCTGCCAGGTATGCCACAGCCCTGGAGGACACAGTGGACACTGGCAAGTTGTTCAAGAGCCGCTCCCTGCGAGAGTTTGAGGAAACCCTCTTCTGCCACACCAAGAGTTTCCCCATCAGCTGGGACACCTACTGGGATCGCAACGACCCCCTCCGGGATGTGGACGAAGCAGCTGTGCCTGTGCTGTGCATCTGCAGTGCGGATGACCCTGTGTGTGGGCCCCCGGACCACACTCTGCCTGCGGAACTCTTCCACAGCAACCCTTACTTCTTCCTGCTGCTCAGTCGCCACGGAGGCCACTGTGGCTTCCTGCGCCAGGAGCCCTTACCAGCCTGGAGCCACGATGTCATTTTAGAGTCCTTCCGAGCCTTGAGTGAGTTCTTTCGAATGGAAGAGAGGATGAAAGGGCTGAGCAGGCGCCGGACCTCATTGCTAGGGGGCCGCCGCCGCTGGGGAGCCCTGCAGAAGCGGGAGGTCTCCCCTTCGTCCAGTCTGGAGGATATCTTTAGCTGGAAGCGATCATACACAAGGTGAGCCCTGGCTGGAGAAGCCCTTGGCCTTTCAGCAATATGGAGGCCCACAAAGATGGTGGAGACTGGACGGGGCAGCTTCAGTGCTTTGCTTCTGATTCTGCTCCTACTCTCTTAAATTGGTCTGTGGAAAGAGATGGAGCTTCCTGCAAACCCACCCTCCCTACCTGAGTGGTACTTCCTTCCAGGCTCTGTCAAACACGTTCCTGCTCACCCTGGTCATCGCTGGTCACTCTCTCCTGCCAACAACTTTGTAAGCCAAAGAACAGCACCTTTCAAGTCCATGGTCTCAGGAGAAAATACTCTTTCTAAGCCATGACTACAGAGAAGATGCGTGTATGTGTGCCATTTGGCTGTTCTGTCCCACATAAGTAATCAATACAGTGACTGATTCTTGCGCTGGAGCCACTTGATGTAGAAAGGACAGGATGTTTGTGTCTCCGTCCCACTTCCCTCATGTGCTCTGTGGTTGTGGCTCTGCCCTGACTTAATGCATCTGCAGCTGTGGACCCAGCTTCCAGAGTTGCCTGAGTCTGAAAAGGCAGCGGAGTAGTAAGCACTGGGACCAGCTTGAGCAGGGCTGGCAGGGGTGAGGATGAGAAGGCCTGGCCTTGGGCATGAAGATCCATTCTGGAAGACGAGCTCTGCCAATCTCAACTAAAGATGGGGCTGATCCGGAGTCCTGGCCTGGGCCCTCAAGCCTCACTGGAGGGACCCCAGGGATTTCAGGGATAGGAAGTCCTCTCGCCCAGTCTGAGGGCTCTGTTAGACACTGGCTCAAGTAGCCGGATTCTCAAGTAGATGTTCGCATTTCAGGGGATTCCTCCAGAGAAGCCCAGCCAGAGCTATTTTCCTCCCGAAATGTGGATTTTCTCCAAGTCATTAAAAAGTACAAACCTCATAACTCAGCATTTTTTGTTAGTTACTCCCTTTTCTGATGCTCCTTAACTGCTCCCTTTCCAGAGCCAGGACAGACATCTGGGACCAGCGGAAACAAAGTCCCAAGAGGTTGAGTAGAGCTCATTTGGTGATTTATGGATGTTTCACATTACTGTGCTTTGTCTGCTCAATTATTCAAAAGGCCATCCATGTAAAGGCAGAAAATCTTTCTGGATCTGGCCACTCAGGGACTAAGTGTGTATTTGGTTCTAAGAGAATAACGCTGAAGACAAGAGCAAAATAAGGTGTAGGGTATAGATTGGTCAACATATTCTAGTTTGGATTGGGCCATGAAAAATTTTTTTTTTTGATAATGAGACATCTGATTCCATGTTCAAATATTTAAAGAAGCCTTGCCCTAAAGTTTTATTTATTTATTTATTTTGGTGCTGGGGATTGAACCCAGGCCCTTGCCCATGCTGGGTAAGTACTCTACTATGAAGCTCTATTCCCAGCCCAGAAATTTTATTTTAATTCATCTGCGAGGAAGATGGTGCCTGTTTCAACCTCACAAAGAGCAAACCAATTATAAGGAGATGTTTATAAAAAGGCACACCCCAAGTCTTGGGTTGAGGTATTCCTGGCATTATGAGTTTGGGTTTGGATGATCTTTCCCCAGTCCTGTTCTTTTAGGTCAAAAAAAGAAATTCTGAACCAACTCCAAGAATCTTAACTGAAATACAGACAACTCTCAGTTGTCTAAGGCATAATATCCTGTTGTAAAAAGAAATTATCTCCCTCTCTTCTTCTTCCCCTCCCCCTTTCTTCTTCCTCCCCCCCTCCTCCATGTTGCTCTTCTAATGTTCTTTCACCATTTCTGAGCAGGAGAAATAAAGAGGAACTGAAATCTAAAGAAGCTGTTCTATTGCTGGTGAACTACAGCCTCTGTGTAACTCTTGGTAAGGGACACTTACATCTGGCCACCCAACCCCTATCCACCCTCATCTTGTTCAGAGGGGATTTCAGTTAATTAGTGTCCTGCAGTCCCATATGCCCTTGGATCATTTAGAACTGCAAAATGGGAAGCAACCCAGTGCTTTTAAATTTGGTTTTGGTAGTACTAGGAATTGAAACCAGGGCCTTCACACTGAACTACATCTCCAGCCCTTTTTTATTTTTTATTATGAGACAAGTCTAAGTCACTAAGTTGCCCAGGCAGGGCTCAGCCCAGTGGTTTATAAACTGTAAGGCTTAACATGTCGCTAATGGCAAACATCATGGTAGTTTCTCTAGACCAGATACCACAGGACTCTGCTTTCTCAGATGAATAGCTTTTAGAGAAGTGGTGATTGGTTGGTTTTCTTTTCCCTTTCTATAGGAAAGAAAGTCTGCCAAGGAGGGCAATATATGTTACAGGTTTGTTTGGTACGTTTTTTTCTTTTCTTTTCTTTTGTAGTGTTAGGGATGGAATCCAGGGTTTTGCACACCCTAGGAAAGAGCTCTACCACTGAGCTACACCGCCAGCCCTGCGGTTAGTCTTAAAGTTCTTAGAGGAATGGCAGAACAGCTTTAGTGTGACCATTAATTCCCCGGGGCCCGGTGGTGCACTTATTGTGGTCAACTTGAGCAGGCTTGCCCAGCTGGACTGAATTGGTGTGGTTCTGGGTGTAGAGGATCCACCTGAGGATTGTTGCCAGCACAGCACAAAGGAGAACGGGAGCAGAAGATAGGGGCCGGCTGTTTCCCAAGAGAAGCTCCGTGCTGGTGGTTCTCCAGAAGGGGACTCTGCTGTTCTCATTGCAGGAGGAGCTCGGGGCCTTGCTGTTGTCAGGGATGGCTGCTGTTTGCTTCAGAGGAGCTCTGGTCTTCATCTCCACTGTGAGTGTCATACCCTGGCTCCAGTATAGATTTCTTCAGCCTTTTAGTGCAGACATGAATGTACATGGGACATTGCCGTGGGCTCCCAGCCCTTGACTGGATCTTTCAGGTCTCCATTGCATAGATAGATGTTCTACACTCTTCCTGCAACTGTCTTGTGTGTGTGAATGTTTTTTTCTTTTTTTGTGCAAGAACCGTGTGTTTTTTTTTTTGAACTATGGCTTTGTAGCATAATTTGAAATGGGGTATTGTGATGCCTCACTTTGTTCTTGTAGCTCAGGATTGCTTCGGCTACTCTGGATCTTTTGAGATTCCACATTAATTTTATGATTGCTTTTTCTTTTTTTTTCTTTTTTTTTATGATTGCTTTTTCTAAGTCTGTGAAAAAGGTTGGTATTTTAACAGGGATCACATCTACTCTGTAGACTGCTTTGACAATATGCTCATTTTGGCAATATTGGTTTTGCCGATTCATTAACAAGGGGGATGTCTTTCTGTCTTCTACTGTCTTCTTCAATTTCTTTCTTCAGTGTTCTGTACTTTTCATTACGTGGGTACTTTGACTTCTTGATTAGATGGATTCCTAGGTGTTTTTTGAAGCTGTTGTGAATAGAATTGTTTTCTTAATTTCTTTCTCCCTACATGCCTTTGGATTATTAGTATTCTATTGCTCAAATTTCTCTTTTATTAGATTTCATATTGTATATTATGTGTGAATGTTGTAATGTGTAAATGTCCTGTATTAAATCTGCTCTCTTGCAAACCATTGACTCTAGAAAGGTAACTAATATAGAAATTGCTACCAGAGAAGTGGGGTCCTTGCTGTGATATTGCCTGGTCATGTGGCTTCAGGGTTTTTGGAATTAATTTGGAAAGATTTTGAGAGACTGGAATGCTCTAAACTGATTATGTGGGAGACTCTGGTCAGAACCCAGAAAACCAGAGTAACTGATGGAAATGCTGCCAGTTAGAGTGAGCCTTGGGAGGCCTCTGTTGAGAAAGACTGTGTTGCTGCTGGCTCCCAGGCGGTATATGCGTGCTTTGGCAGAGGTTGGTCTGCATTTTGCTTGTGTTTGGAGATATTGCCTGGGTGGAAGAAAAATTTCAGTGCAGTCTGGTGTTGGGATGGCAGCATAGTTACTGCTGAGGGCTTTTGGCTGGATCTATGTTGGAAATTGAGAACGGAGAGCCAGCAGGGTGACTTGAAGCATTTGGCCAGAGGGGAGCTGTGGGTTGCAAAGATGAACAGAAAATGTAGTTGTAAAGAAACAGGACAATGGAAAAATGATTTGAGACCTTTTATCAGAAGGGAAGAGTGTATTTGGTGTGCAGGAGATTCTGTGGGGTTTTTTTTTAATGTTGCCGTGCTCTGTTAAAATTAATGGAAACCAAAGGAGTTTTAAAATTTAAAGCCATATTTTTTAATGTGGATGCACTGTATTGGTATATTGTACTTTGTTTTAGAACAAGCAATAAAGACAGAATGGAGTTGTATATTTGTAATTCTTGGACATCTGTTTGTAATCAGTGTTGAGAAACCTTTGAATATTTGTTTCTGTTGTGGGAATGAGTGTGATAAGAATTGTATTGTTAATGTAAATCTGAATAGACCAAGATATGTTAACTCTTTACAAATCTGCCGCTGGAGACTATGGTTTAAAGAAATATGTTTGGTTATCAAGTTGACCAGGGGTAGATTGTGGTGGACTTATTGTGGTCAACTTGAGCAGGAACGCCCAGCTGGACTGAGTCAGTGTAGTTCTGGGTGTAGAGGATCCACCTGAGGATTGTTGCCAGCACAGCACAAAGGAGAACGGGGGCAGAAGATTGGGGCCGGCTGTTTCCCTGTAGAAACTCTGCTGCTGCTGGTTTTCCCAAAGGGAACTCGGCTGTTCTCATTGCAGAGCGGGCCTTGCTGTCATCGAAAATGGCTGCTGTTTGCTTCTGGGGAGCTCTGGTCTTCATCTCTGCTGTGAGTGTTGTGTCCTGGTTCCGGTATAGATTTCTTCAGCCCTTTAGTGCAGACACGGACGTACATGAGACAATGCCGTAGGCTCCCTGCCCTTGATTGGATCTTTCAGGTCTCCAGTGCATAGACAGATGCACTGCATCTTCCTGCCTCTGTTTTGTGTGTGAATGTTGTAATGTGTAAATGTCCTGTATTAAATCTGCCCTTTTGCAAGCCACTGACTCTAAAAAGGTTAACTAATACAGGCCCCAAGTCCCAGCATGTACATCCTGAAACATTTCTCCTCCATGGCCTTCATGCCACATGTGCTCACTGCATGTCACAGGAAGCTATTGCTCTCTTACCTGCTTATCATTGCTTGAAGATAAAGCTTTGCAGTCCTATTTTTGCCAAGCAAGTATAGTTCCTTTTCAAGGTTTGGGTGACTCTGTCTTTTAGCTAAATTGGCTCCATTTGGTAAACAGCTAGTGGTGAAAGGAGCTGGAAGAGACGCAGGCACACTGTTCTGAGAAGGGACTTTGAACAAAATCACACGTTCTGAGTTTGAGGAAGCAATAGAATAAACCCTTAACAAGTACTACTGAGTCGGAATTTTAGTCCCAAGGTGGGACTTTAGCGATCCTCTGAGGCCTTATTACTTCCTTGCCTTCCTTTTGGTCACTTCATTATTTATAAATGCCTTCAAATGGTAAGGGAAGAGGGTAAAAGAACCCAATGATCCAAGGGACGTGTTAACTCGAAGTAGAGTCCTGTCTCCACGTGGGCATCAGAGTTCAGGAAGCAGACAACTGTCTCTGAGTGTTTCTTTGAGCTCTGCTATGTTCTTCCCTTTGGTATCAAGAGGGTGGTAAGCTGTAATTTAATTTTCATAAAGACTAGGTGTTTTATATATTTATAAATAGGTTTCAAGGGTGGTTTTACTGAAAAACAAAGCCTCAAATTTTCATCGAGAAGACATGTTTTGAATGAAGGCATTGTTTCTAAGACTTAGATATCGTTAGGAAAGAAGTCTCGACACAGAAGTGTCATCTTTATATATAACATCAAAACCACCCCAGAAATTCCTCTGTACTCATCTTTCACCCAAACCACAATCACCTTTGTCAGCTAGACATCTCAGGAAGCCTGTGGTATCTTCCTTTAGAAATGAACTTTATGCCTTGCAAGCACAAGCCCCTGATTTCGACCCCCCAGCACCAAAAAAAGTGAAAAAAGAAAAAAGAGAAAGAAATTCATGCTAAAGTTTTTTTTTGTTTGTTTTTTTGGTGCTTGGGATCGAACTCAGGACCTTGTGCTTGCAAAGAAAGCATTCTAGCCACTGAGCTAAATCCCCAGCCCTTCTCTTAAACAAGTAGATGCACCTGTCCACTTCGGTAGACCTTTGTAATAGTGCTAATGAGTATTTGTGATTCTACAGTCAAGCCAAAAAGTGGGAAATCAGAAATTTTCACAATTTCACAGAAATCCTCACAATATGCAAAGATTGCTTTTAGGAACCAAGGGTGCCAGGGTGTCCATAAATGAAATGTCTCAGAGAACAAGTCCCACATCATTGGTGGAATATTCAAATTGCCCCTTGGCTCCTATCATGGAGGAATGCTAAGAAATGAGAGTGGTTTGTATCAGATAGCTTCCTCTCATCTAAGAATCTAGGAATTAAAATAATGCTGATAAGCTCAGAGGGTTGCAAAGACTTCTGGTTTGTTTTTAGATTTGATGATTAAGTGACCATAGACTTGACCAGGATATTGGGAGTTAGGAGATGATGATTTTAATGAAATTATCCTGTAAATCTGACCAGATATCTAATAACTAAAGATATCCAGTAATTATGCTCTAGTTGTAAGTGCCAAGGAATAGGTAAAAGTTTGATGGCAAAATGAAATTTCAAACAATGAAAGACATTAATAGATCAAAAATAAGTCTCTCACCCCTCCAGCCTTTCTCTGAAATAAAGCAGTATCTCACACTAGTATTTATCACTAATGTGGTTAAACCACAGTTTCTCTAACTTGTTTGCCTCTGTAAATACTGTAAAACTTGTAGTCTCCTGGCAACACCAGAATGTATAAATATCCAGAAACAAATAGGTGCTGTTTGTCTTCTGAAATCCTCTGAGTAGCAAGCCATGCTAACCTATTGTGAAATTTAACAGAGCCTCCCTGCATTTTCCATCCACTGATCACTGTCCCACTTGTGTAGATTTAGCTTTGTTTCTTTTTTTTTTTTTTTTGTGGTGCCGGGGATTGAACTCAGGCCCTTGTGCTTGCAAGGCAAGCACTCTAATCACTGAGCTAAATCCCCAGCCTTAGCTTTGTTTCTTTAACACTAATCAGAAGCAGCTCTGTTTAATCAACAACAGGCCTTCTGCTCTGGGCTAATAATTTCTCAGCAAGCTTAAAATTCCCTGATCTTCATTAGCATCTGTACAGAAATTTTTTGGTGGACAACTGGTGTTTGTAGTGCAGGGTAGAGTACCACGGTAGTAACTTGGAGTTGTGGGTTCTATTTCCCACTTTTTCTATGACTTAAATGACCCTGGGGGTTGTTCCATATGAAAAGACTTAAAGCCTATGTATAGCCCTTAATGTATAAGGATATAATGAACTAGTAAAAGCATGTACACACCGTTCTCCAACACTATTTAAATCTTCAACAAGAGCTCAAAGACCTCTGTGATGCAGTGGCATCTGCTTTCAGCAGACTCTATTCTCCAATCCATTTCTTATAAGGCCAAGAAGTTCAAGTTATTAATTCCACTGCAGTGCTCGGTTTGGCAGCACGTATACTAATTCCACTGCAAAGGTGGGAAAGGCCTGGAAGTGCAGCACTTTGGAGCCTTACAAGTTGGGTCCTGGCTTGAGTTGAGGGCAGACTCTACTAGCCTGCATGCACTGGTATCACATTACCATGAATAGGTTTTATGTTGGCCCATTTGTTTTAAGCAAAGCTGTATTATTTCAGCTTGAAGGTCCAAGAGGATGTGACTTTCAAGATCTCGCAAGTTGGGTTAGAGATTTAGCTCAACTGGTAGAGCACTTGCCTAGCAAGTGTAAGGTTCTGAGTCTGATCCCCAGCACCCAAAAAGAAAAAAGAAAAAAGAAAAAAAATCTCACAAGTAGTGATGGGGATAAGACCAGAACCCTAACTAGCACTCTTTATGCCATACGTCATGTGCCTTCTCCTGGCAAATCAATGAGATGATAGTAATGCCTATTTTAGATTCCTAATGTAAAAGATGTTAGTAAAAAATAATTTTAGAGCTGCTGGAGTGCACAACTCCATGGGGGGAGGAATATATGTTGATCTATAAAAGGTACCTTCCAAAGCTATTTACCACATTCTCTGCAAACCTTGAACACCCTTGGCAGGCTTGCCTCCCTCAGTTCACTAAGAACAAGTATAGTAACTGAAAATAGAGTAGCAGTTATGGTAAAGTCATTAATTGCTAGGACATATATAGCAAGATAGTGTTTGTGGAACGTCCCTGAGATGCAGGCACTGAGATACTGTGGAGGCAGCTCACCACTGTAGTTATTTATATTCAATATTTTTTTTTATAGTCAGGTAGGATAGGTTTTAAATTCTAAGCATAACTCAGAATCTTTAATCTCAGTGTAATCTGTAGAGTCCAATTTGGGAGTAAACTAGGGAGAAAATTTTGTATTTTAAGGTCTCTTGATGAGTTCCTCCAAATTCAGGGGGCTATACTCAAAATGCCAGAGATTGGGGACCTGGGGTCTAATTTTGGCTCTGCCACAGTTGTTTGAGCCAGACACATCAAATATTAATAAATGTTAATGTCACAGAGGCTCCATACCAGCATTCTACAAGTCAAGAAGTTGTGCTATCTTTCTAAGTCTTCAATATGGTGGGCAAACTATTTTTTAAAATGATATTTATGGGCTGGGGGTAGGTTCAGGATCTTGTCTAGCATGCTTGAGGATTTGGGTTTGATCCCCAGTGTGACACACGGACAAAGATTTAAAAAGATTTTCCTTTTAAATTAAAAAATAGCCTAGCACCCATGAGCATTTCCTCCCAAATTAGCCCTTTGACAAAAAAATGTCACCCCAACTGTTTTTAAACAACAGGACTGGATTAGATGGTCTAGTGTCCCACGTAAGGGCAAAATGTAATGATTTTTGCTGAGCATGATGGCACATGTCTGTCATCTCTGCACTTGGGAGGCTACAGTTAGAAGGATCACAATTTGGAAAATCTGGGCCATATAGCAAGACCCTGTCTGTCTGTCTCTCTATATATAATGATTTTTTAAGAGAACTGTGGCCCTTTGTCTGGGAGGGGTCATAGCTACACAGATCACAACATAGGAATAAAACTTAAGCTCTTGCATCAAACAGAAACAAAAGCAGAATCATCTCATGCCTAGAAGACAGTAGGCCACCTTGCTCTCTGGACAGAGCAAAGTTGAGGTAATTAGATTAGCATTTCCTCTCACTCATATCATAACTGATTTTTATAACATCTAGCACTGTGTCAGAGGTTCAGTAATTATCTAATTGTTGCTGAACTAAAATATATCTTTATGGGAATAAAACTCTTTAAGAAACTGAGGAGACACTCTGTGTACTAAAATTACTTTATTACAGTTGATTTTTTTAAACATTTCCTTTGCTATGATACAAAGGATACTTACAAACAAAATATTACATATGACCTTGTTTTCGCTCTTATGTTCTGACAACTTGGTAACAGCTTTAAATGCACAATCTATACAATTAATACAGGTTATATATGAACTATAAGGTATGCTGAACCAGAAGAATACTGACAATATACTGTACAATAAGCCTTACCAGTTAGTGCTGTGGACCATTACTACCAAAAGGAAAATGCACATCTGTACAGTCACCTTTACCAGCTGGCGCTGACAGTGAGGGAGAGGCTTCTTTCCCATTGCAACCCTTGATAAGCCTCCACTGTGGGTGTCTGTTTGGTCCAAAAATTGAAAGGACTGTGTATGTTTAAAATTAGTCATCAGTAAAGTGGCAGAACACTACCACACTTTCAACGTTGTAATTTCTCACCAAAACAAATTAAAAAAAAAAAACAAAAAAAAAAAACAGTCCCAGTTTTAAGAGACCACAAGTCCTTTGTCCACTATGAAAACCCTACAGGCTCAAGGGCTTTGGGAGATGAGAAGATGAAGGCTGCCAAAAAAGGAGGTAAGAAACCAAGCCAAAATCTAGGTCTTGCAAAATCATTTTTCCCTTCACCAAAGGGAACTAGAAATGTACAAATTCATTGATGAACCTCAATGATAACATCAGTTAGCTGATAACCCTCATTTTATCTGGACCCCTGACTCATGGGAATAACTGAAACAGATTGTGGATAATATATACCACTTTCAGAAAAGAATATCTTGCTTAGTTAAAATATTCCCTTCAGCTACCAATGCTGGTCCTGGGCTATGACAGGTGTGCATTCATCTCTCAATGGTCTACTCAGAAATGATAAGGTTACAGCTTTTTTCTTTTCTTTTTTTCTTTTTTCTTTTTTAAATAAAAAAGCAATTGATTGAAGCATTTTAAGGTAAATAGCAAAAATAAAAATAAAAACCAACCCTGGCATTTGCACAAATAATGCAAATGGAGTGATATGGCCTTCAAGGAAGGAGTTAGTAGGAAGGAAGAGAGAAGTGAAGAAAATCCAGAGAAAATGGCGTTATTTTTTTCCTTTTAAAATTTTCTACATGTGCAAAAACAAAACAAAACAACAAAAAACTCAACATGCTGTTTGAGGATAACAAAGGGAAATGAGTACTTAAAACTAAAAATATAAATAATGTTTGGATGACTGGTAAAAGCAGAAACCAACCTGGGTTACAAAAAGGATTATACATTCAAGATGCTTTTAAACCCAGTGGGATAACTTAGTTAAAACTGTGTTAATAGTTACGTTAAAAATCTCAAGTTTGTTTTTAAATCTTCACAATACAAGCAAAGCTGTTTTAAAATATACACTATACATATTTCTCATAGTCTCTCCAACCTCATTAATGAGCATTAGGCTTTTTCATATACTAAAACAAGGGGGTTCTGAAAGCTAAATTGCTTATAGTAACCCATCCATTATTTAAATCTTTAAGTTTTAAGTGGGTTAAAAACTTTAGCAGACTTACATAAATAGGATTTAGCAACACAGGTGTTAATTTAAAAAACTCTAAAGCATTTACAAATGATCAGGTTGGAACAGTCTGGGGAAGTTATGTGCACTATACTTCAAAATGTTATTTACATCAGACCATTGCTTTTGTAAAAATTTTCCTAAAAAGTTAAAAAAAAATTGGAGAATTAACCTGTCTAAGATAGCAGAGAAGGATCATAAAAAGAAAGGTTAAAATAATAAAATTATCTAAGAGAAACCCCACATATCCCTCTTCACTTAGGTTTTGCTCTATGAAACTACTTGCAACTCCCAATAGGCTCATATAAAGAGTGTCAAGATAATGTGGTAAAAATACCTTGTCAAATAACTGGCCTCAAGAAACTCTGTTTTTTGTTTTTCAAGATGTTTTCTTCCCTTGTGTCTCTAGCTTGGATAATTTTGGGACACATGTAATTAATTGGGGGGCACTCTAAGTAGGCACAATTCTCATTTAATGTGGAATAAAAGGCAAAAAATGCTGTTAGGAAGAAAGGGTGGTGGTTTCTTTGACAGTATGAAATGCGAGGAAGCACAACAGCACGTTTGGAATGGGCACCAAAAGACAGCTTCTCTGGCAATATACCAGAAGCAGCCAACATCTTGGTAAACTAAATATTACCTGTTTATGACCCCCTAAAAAGGGTTAGAAGGGTTCCAACACTCCTCAGGGTTTTCTGATTGTGCCAAATGGTCACACAGACCAGCCAGAAACTACAAACAATAGGCAGCTATATCCTTTTAAATTACATAATTCACTCTATGACCATGTGCAATTTATAGTAATAATAATGTTCATGCCTAGACAATGTATGAGGGCTAAGGAAAAGCAAAATGTGCCACTGAGAGAAACCTGTTCCCATATAATTGGTCTTCATGCTTTCAAGTGGCTCTAATATACCTTGGATACTAAGCCAAGCCATGCAAAAGCAAAGAGTACACACTTTTCATTAACATTGGTATCTCATTTCTAAACCACTGACTTCAAAGTAGCCATAGAAACATATAACACAAGTACTGAAAGCATACAACTGAGGGTTCATGGATTTTTAAGAAATGCATTTCCCTCATCTATATTCACCAGTCTTTAATACCCTGGCTACAAGGCATATCAGAGAAAGGGAAGTTAAAATGGGGATAATGTCTACGGAACATATGTAATTCTGGAATTAGAAAAATGTTCCAGAAATGGGATAAATGTGCCAGCAATAAACATAGTTCATTTCATTTGAAAATTCAGGTAAAGAGCCCATGAACAGTCCCAAACCATAATGTTATCACCTGCATAATTTACATAAACAGTAACACACTTGTGCACTTTATAGACAAAACACACTTCTGTAAACATGGCCACTGTGGGAGGGAGGCTCCTACCTCATGACTGAAGACATGTAATCATTATATTAAATAAAGTTACTTAGCTTAGAAGATTTCAAACCTGACCAATGATTAAGCTTCATTTCCCCCTGTTTAACAACATTTAAGCATTAATTCTAAAAATGTCACTTAGGATGGTTTCAGGGTTAGATGCTAGAACAACAACTGGCAATGACAGCAACTCCTTTCTAGCTGGCACAGACCTATAAACTTTAGTACAAAACCAAAAAAATACAGAAACTAGGTCAATTTGTTAGCTACATATTTACAGGTAATTACATGATTTTTCACTCACAATTGCTAAAAACTGTGAGTAAAAGGAAACTGTGCAGGTTGAATTACCCGTACTTTGAGGGGAATTCCTGGGCATCAAGATACCCTTTTTCATTCATTCAGAAGTCTCACCTCTCCACTTTTTCATGGCAAACTACCTACAGATGTTCAGATTAGCGTATTCAGTGGGCCTCCTGCTGTTTGAGAGGATTTACCTATTTCTCTATTTAAAGAACCCCTGGTATATTTAAAAAACAAAACAATCGGACACATACATCTCCACAAAAAAATCTGCGAAATTTCAAAAGTTTGGATTGCTGGGAAACAATTAACAGTGATGGTGACATAGTACATGGCTCCCCAGGTTTAATTCTCTGCCTTTTTTTCTTTAAAAGATACTGATCTTTGGGTGAGTGGGAAGTGCAAGTTTAAGAAGCCCACAATAGGCAGATAAGGTGCTACTAATTTATGTATTTCTTGTGATCTGAAGACTAACAGGCAAAACGGGTTCTCTTCCTTGGTATGAGTTAAATTTTTGAAACCTGAATATAAGCAAGGAAGAAAAAATTAGGCAATATGACTTTAAAGGAGGCTACCAAAATTCAGTAGAAAATATGATGATAAAGGAAGAGTTCTCAGCTTCACTTTTTCTAGACAGTGTTTAATAAAACTTTACAACTTAAATGATTTCCTATGTAGATCTACTGTAGAAATTTCATAAAAGTGCAGACAACATAACCAGACACAGCAAAACAGACTTCAATCAGTAGTCCTTGCATTCATAAGAGGCAAGTATGCTAATGTACAGCACACTCTTCCTTTCAGGAATCTGAGGGTGGGAAATTTCCAGTTCTTAACAACTATGGCTGAGTGCATTTTAAAAGGCAACAGTACAACCTGGGTGGAAATACTATCATGTTAGATGGGGGAAAACAAAATAGTAATTTGTCTCTCTTCCATAATGAATAATGATCTGTATTTTGGCAAGCAGTTTAAAGATGACAACCCAAGTTTTAATTTTGCTGCTTAGAGAAGGCTCTAAGAAATGAGAATTTCTTTGTCCATCACTATAGGAGATTCACTTTACACACCTTAAATATATTATTTTCTGACTTGGAATACACACTAGGATACTTCACATTTTCAGCATGGGACAAAATGCAGAATGATACAAACTTCCAAGGACAGGGCTGCTGTGTTGGACCAAATCTCTGCTTGAATAGTAGTGGCTCAGAAAAGGTGGAAGGTGCACAAAGAACTATTAGCAAGCAAGAAGAGGCAGCTAAAAGCAGAAAGCCCCTCACACCAATACCATAATCCTTCTCTCTCAGTGGCCATTTCCTGTTGATTGTACCGTTTAGGAGAACCTTAGATGCTTCAGTTGTAATTCCTTAAGTCTTGGCTGTTTAGATTCTCAGCATAATATGTAATTATTAATATTAATGGAATAAAAATGAGGATTAATGGTATCATTACTAAGAAATTCAAAAAAATACATAGATTGTGTGATTTATTGGTTCTTTTTATCATCTGCAGAGGAATCACCACTAGTGTTCTTTACATGATTCAGTTCTCTTTGTCATCACTCATTTTTTGTTGCATTACAAAACTCAGAGAAACACTAACTGGCTCTTTCCCCAGACTATTTTACTGCATTGCAACTTATGGTTCCATATTTTACTTTTCTCTCCACTCATACAAGTGCTAAGAGGGGATTAGAAAGGAAAAGACTGAATCTAGTGATCACTTTCTCATAAATATCAACCCAGAGTATTCATTCTTTTAAAAATACCTGCATTCTTGCCTTAACTGAGGACTGAAATAAAACCAAACGAAAACAGAACCTTAAGTGCCCTGATGGAAAATGTACAGTATGAGTTACAGCCATCCATCTATACACACATATAGACACTCATATGTATATACAATATATACATACAAATGGTAATAGCTATACCAAAAATGTGCATATTTAACACAGTTTTAAAAAGCCAGTAGATCATGGTATAATACAATTTATTTCCACTAGTGAATGGCACAAATGGAGAATTGCAAAGGAGGTGTTTCAAGTACAATGAAGTCATTTTCACAGGTGAAAATAAATAGTATTATTCCAGTGTCCAACACAATGTATTTTATAAAAGTTTAAAATGCCAGACATTTAGTACTTACAAAAGTGGGAAGTTACTAAAGTCTGTCTTATGGTCTGAAAAAGACACAGAATTTTCAATTTTTGAAAAGAGGGGCGAGGTTTGAGAAAAAATTGGTAGAAAAGGGAGTGTCCAGGACAGTATCTTTAGTGTTCTGAATGGTGTTTACCTATGTTCAGGCAGCTGAAAATCATGACTATGCTAAGAGGTTCAAATTACCTAAGTCTATTACACCTGTAGGTATGACTGCAAATGCAGGACTATTCATTTCCGTGTATAGAAATGACTAAGAAGAATGTCCACTCTGATAAAAGTAATATAAACACATTCTTAAGATAACATTATCTACAAAGTGAAAATGCTTTTAGACATTCTAATTTGGGGTTAGAAGTGACTTTAAAAAGAAAAAAATGTGCAAAGGGAAGAAAATCTAATTAAGAATAAAATGTTTCAACATATGAGACTTTGCATTTTTAAAATGCTAACCCAAAAAAGGGAGAAGGGCAAACAATTTTCACTGCCAGGCTCTGGATACCAGATATAGCATTTACAATTTCTGACATGCTACACAAATTTCCCACACTTTTAATTTTCTTAAACACATATATAATGAGTGAACACCAACACCAGGGAGGAGGTAGTGTTAGTTTGATCAAATTGACATTTGCACACACAGATTCAGAAAGTGCTTGCTCTTTCTTCAGGGTATCTCAAAACCCTTCAAATTTTCCTGCTACCAGTTTTACTCTATGATTCCTATCATGTATGAGATTTGTCATATGTAGCATCCCACAAACATAAAAATCAATTAATTTGAACCATTTTTTGCAAACTATATATTTTAATTAAAATTAATTATATAATCCAGGGATAATCATGACTTGCAAGTAAAACTGGCTGTCACACAAATTAGATACAGAGCTTTACTGGATAGACATTGGGAATCAGTATTCAATCACACTTTTCTAAGTACATATGATGTGATGAACTCAGTAACTCAAATAGCTTAACTGAAGCTCACAAGTGGACTTTATTACTGGTAGTACTTTGGGTTTGCAAGAGGTTTTGTAAGCAAATCTGATCTGATTCCTCATTCTACCTTTCCAGTAGTAAAGGGGGCCAGATCTCTGAAGGATGCTTTTAAAGATATTAAAGTCTACTGCATTTCTGGATACTTTATTAAATTCTAAAGTTCTTATAATTTTTCTCCAAATAGGTAGATTTCTCATTGAAACACTGTATAACAGTTGAATGCAAAAAAAGACCTTTTCATCAGCTATGATAAATAAATATATATTTGCCTAAAAACTGGTGATCTGGAGCATGGCCAAGAGGACGATATGTCAGAGTGCTACCTGAAACACTGGCTAGAAGCACATGTGAACTCCACTGTGATCTTGGTTTTTAAAGGATTTATATTAATACATTAATTTTTCTTCTAGTTACCTTCGAATCAATGTCAGAAACTCTTAAAGGACAGGATTCATGGAGACTGGACTGACACATTGTACCTAGTGAAAACTTAAAATTTGGTTGAGAAAACCAAGCAATAGACTACAATTTGGTCATTAGTTTGGTCTAGGGGAAAAGTTTTATTGTGAGGGACTTGGAGAGTTCTATTTTGGAGCCCTCTGAGTATAAGAAAAGCAGGATCCAGAGTTAGCAGCAAGAGTTCTTCAAGACAACTGGGGAGGGGGCAGGACAATAACTTGCAAGAAACTGTCACTAAAAAAGACATTTTTTTTCTTCAAGTCATATTCACAGCTCCCCACCCACCTCCAACTCAACTTCCACACACACAATGGAAATGCCAAATAACATCTGACTTTCAACATTGGGTTGATCCTTCATTATAAAACAAAACAAACAAAAAAAAACAAAACATGCCCCACCCCCAAAAAATGTTAGCTTTGTCAAGAGATTCCCTGACCACTATAACTTACTTTTATTTATTTTTTTTGTTGTTTTTTTGTTTTTTCATTTGCCAAACTTCCTAGTTCCTTTTCAGTAGTATTTTAGCACTGAGGCTTGAGACTTCTGGAGTGGTGTTTCCTAGTATGATGTTAACATGATCCCAAATAGTCAATAAGTCTCAATGAACTAGAAGTTTGTAAAGTACTGCAGCAACAAAAACAGCAATTATAAAACAGAGGACCTGCAGATGCAGCAAAATCTACAGTGGTGATGAGGATTAGTCAGCAGCTGGTACTCATTGGCTCAGTGGCTCCTGGTTCACTATGGCAACTAAACATTTAAATAATTGACTATTCTACTTGTAAACAGGAAATCCCATAAGCCAAAAGGGGATAGTCAAATTATGTCTATGTAGTGTGATGAGAATTCCCATAGATGGCAGTTTGCAAATATGGCATCATTCAAATACCTGTGGCGTTTGATTTGTATTGGCTTTATGTCTTTGTTTCTGTACAAAGTAAAAGTACTGTTTGGGATGTTGAGAATTTTAGAGCTTAGCTAGAATGAGATATCACAGTATAAGCAACAAATGTCAGGATACATATACCTTATCTCCTCACTCTGCTGCTGGACATACCTATCATATGAACTTCCACTCTGCTGGTCTTCCCCTTCAAAGGCTCACAGGTTGGTTAATGCAATCCCCATACAGCTTGTGATCTCCTTTCACAATTCCACCTTACTGTGACACAAAGAAGGCACAACTGACTGGACAAAATCAGTGACAAACTTAAGAAGCGTTCAGAAAAAGAACTAAGTTGTTTTCTACCATTTGAAAAGGTCAATACAATCCTTTAGTGTTTATGGATTTCTGCTTTTTTAATCCAAATGAGGCTGAGAAGTCAGACCAATTTTATAAAGAAAATACATTGGTGAGGAGGTGCAGGTGTACTCCCATATAATAACTTGCTTCAGCATGTGCTGCCTGCAGTCAGTGGCTCATAAAAATTCTGAATATGAAGGACAGCTTTAGATCTTCTCACGAACTTCTTAAGACATGATACCCTAAAGTGATGATTCAAGCCACTTTTGCTGCATTTTATTTTTGCAGTGTTCTGAAAATATCCTCTCTATATAGCCAATTTCATTTTACTACATGCATGAAATATTTAATATCAACTCCCCTTTTCAAAATCTCCCCCAAAGTTAAAAAAAAAATCAAACCCGGCAGCCAAATACTACGACATCCCAATTAGTAAACACAAAACAGAACGCTTTACAAAAATGAATAAAATATATCATTATGCACTCAGCTTCCACACTGTAGTACCCAAGTGAGGAGGCTGCTGTGACGATGTCTGTAGGCAGTTTCTTTTGGCAGACAGCTCCAGCGGAATTGCCACTTTCAATTATTAAGTTATGTATAAGACATGTGTGACCCATTGGATATTTGTGAAGTGACACTCGTGCTTCTGCTCATGCCCTGCTCCGTCCGTCCCCCAGAAGCTGTCCGCCTCAGAGCCTGGGGGCTATTGCGGACTCCTATACTGCTACCTCGAGGTACCCCTTGCATTGGCCCTGAGGGGTGACCCCATGGCTGGGGTCCACCTTGCATTGGATGGCCCCAAGCTTGTGGTGGGCCACCCATGGGATGACCCCAGTGAGGTCCTGGACCCCCAGCAGGATTGTGAGACCAACCAGAAGCTCCTGGGTAGCTGTGGCTGAACGCCTCAGGGGAGAGATTAGAAAGGACCATGTTACTAAAACCTAGTCTCATGCTTTCAGAGTCAAAAGCTTCAATTTCTCTGGCTTGACGCTCCAGCAGGCTTCGTATTCGTTCTGTGCGTTCATTCTGCAAAGCCAACATCTCTTCTTCGATCTGTTGAGGTTTGGGGAAGGGAAACAAAACAAAAGCTATTTTTTGAAAATCTATAAGGAAGCAATGATTACTCAATTTTGAAGTGTCTATTTCATGGACATATATTTAAAAATAAAAAGAAATGTACTTTAGGACTCATGCATAATTGCTATTTCTAAAATGTGTAAAACTAAGTTGTTTTTTTTTTTAATTTTATAAAACTAAGTTCTTAAAAGCAAAGGTAAACTCTATTGGTGATAAATGCAATTATTACCAATGGCTGCTAAAACCATCAAATAGAAAGTTGCTGGAAAGAGAAAATGAGTGACAGGATACCATAATGACAGGCCAATAAAATAGTTTTTATGTTTTTTTTTTTTTTTTTTATTTTTACCAAGAACATGTATTGGTATATTGTATACATAATGATCATAATCAACATGGTTATTTTGTACCTGTACATGATATATCTTAGTTCCCCCCTTCCCCTCCCCTCCCTTCCATTCCCCTGCCCTTCCCTATTTGCAACAGGTTTATTTACATTTTCCCATTTCATCTTACTTTTCTTTTAACCTTCCTTCTTTTTCCCCCTTTTCCCTAACTAGTTCTCCTCTCTTTTGAATACTATCTTTTTTTTTTAACATAATATCTATTATAGCCCTAAGTCCTTATTTACACTTATGGTTTCTCGTATCAGAGAAACAATTCAATGTGTACTGAAAAGTGTCTGATTTATTTCACTTAAGAGTATGTTCTCAAGGTACATCCATTTACATACAAATGTCTCTAGTTTGTCCTTTTTATGGCAGAGTAGTACTCCATTGTGTAGAAAAACCACATCTTCTTTAGCCATTCATTAGTTGTTGGGCATTTAGGTTGTTTCCAAGACTTAGCTATCACAAATTGTGTTGCTATGAACATGGTTGTGCATATATCACTGTGGTATGATGATTTTAATTCTTCTGGGAAGATACCAAGCAGAGGGGTAGCTGGGTCAAATGGAACCTCTAGTTGTAGTTTTCTGAGGAATCTCCACACTGATTTCCACAGTAGTTGGACCAGTCTACATTCCCATCAACAGTGGAGGAGGGATCCTTTTTTCCCCTCAGCCCTGCCAGCACTCGTTACTGGTTGATTTCTTGATAATAGCTGTTCTTTCTGGCGTGAGATGGTATCTTAGTTTCGATTTGCATCTCTCGAATGACCAATGATGTTGAACATTTTTTTTTTTTGGCACTGGGGATTGAACTCAGGGCCTTGTGTTTGCAAGGCAAGCACTCTTACCACTGAGCTAAATCCCCAGCCCGAACATTTTTTCATATATTTATTTGTTATTTATATTTCTTCATCTAAGAAATGTTTATTCATTTCAGATGCCCATTTTTGGATAGGGTCTTTAAATTTGGGGGGTTTGAGGGACAGCTGGCAAAATTTTTTTCCCAGTCTGTGGTTTTTCGCCCCACTATATTAGTAATTTCTTCTGCTGTGCAAAAGCCTTTTAATAGGATGTGGTCCCAAGCATTGATTTTTGTATTGTTTCCCATGCAGTCTGGGTTCTGTTCATAAATGTTTTCCCAACCCCTATGTCTTCAAGAGCTCTTCCTATTTTATTCTCCAGTAGATTTAGTGTTTCTGTTTTAATGTTTAGTTTAGTTTGATTTTAGTTTAGTACATGGTGAGAGACATGTATCTAGTTTTAGTTTTTGGCATGTGGTAAGCCAATTTTTCCAGCACCATTTATTAAAAAAGTTATCTTTCTTCCAGTGAGGGTGTCTGGCTCCTTTGTCGAAGATGAGGTATTTGAGTGTGTTTGGAGTTGTTTCTGCATCTTCTAGCCTTTCCATTGGTCCTCGGGTCTGTCTTCATGCCAATACCATGCTGTTTTTATCATAGAAGCTTTACAGTATAATTTCAAGTTGGGGATTGTGATGTCCCCTGCCTTATTCCTGTTGCTCAGAATTGTTTTTGCTATTCTTGGTCTCTTCTGGTTCCAGATAAATTTCATGATTGCCTTTTCTAATTCTGTGAAGTATGTTATTGGTATTTTGATTGGAATTGCATTAAATCTGCAATTTAGGAAGTATGGCCATTTTCACTATGCTGGTTCCTCCTATCCATGAACATGTGATATCTTTCCACTGTCTGAAATCCCTTTCAATTTCCTTTTTTAAAGTATTGTAGTATTCAATGAAAAGATCTTTACTTGTTTTGTTAGATAGATTCCTAAGTATTTCATTTTTTTTGATGCAATTGTGAAAGGAGTATCTTCTGTTATTTCTTTCTCAGTTAGTTTGTTATTGGTATATAGGAATGCTACTGAGAAAGGGTCTCACTATGTGGTTTAGGCTGAATTCACTGTATAGCCCAGGCTGGCTTCAAACTCACATCAATCCTCCTGCCTCAGCCTCCAAGTATCAGGAATATAGGTGTGCACTACCATGCCCGGCTTTCCAATAAAATAAATACTGTCGTAGGAACAGACAAATAAACTGGTGAAGTGAAAATAGGATTAACGATTCTAGTTTGTGGGTTTTTAATGAAGAATGAGGATGGGGGTGTGGCATACTTGCCTAGCATATACTAAGCCCTGGATCTGATCACTAGCGTTGCTAAAAAAGAAAAAAAAAAATAGGACTATACATAATGAGAAATCAGTGAGTTGGGTGGTCATCACAATGTACTTGGGAAAATTGGAAATTACAAACTTATTTATTACAAAATAAATATAGTTGATTATGTACAAGTAAATAATTTATATGGAAAAATATACAATAAAACCAGTTCTTAAAAACATCAGGGTTGGGGATTTAGCTCAGTGGTAGAGCACTTGTCTAGCAGGTACAAGGCCCTGCGTTTGATCCCCAGTGCCCCCCGCCCCCACAAAATCGTAAGTAGAATTTGTAGGGATGAAGGGGAAGGGGGAAGAAACAGAGAGGGGGCTAACAGGGATGAAAATAATCAAAATATATGCACGAACCAATATATCCAAACACATCTCATTATTCTGTATTGCTAATATGCACCAACAAAAAAATTTGTAAAGGAACATCAAATTATCGTTTTGTTTTGGTTTTTGGTGTTGGTTATTGAGCCCAGGATCTTCCAAAGGCTTAAGTAGGCGCTCTCCCACTGAGCAACATTCCCCACACCAAATTAAAGTGGTGCCTTGGTGCTTGCCATTAATTGGTTCTGGGAGGTTTGGTTAGTTCCCAAAACAATGAGCATCAAACAAATTCTTTTTGCTGGAAAGGATAGCAAGTCACAAGATAATGGACACCCAGAAGTGTAGCTTGCATTTTGGGCACCAAACAAAAAATGAGTAACAGGACAAAATTTTCACATCAGAATGTGTCAAGTACCAAATTTAACAAGTTTCAAAGAAGGAGAGCACCAAATTATGATCTTAGCAGGTTTTAAGGTATCTGAGGACTTACATCAATAGTCATTACTCTATAGAAATCTAGCTTAACAAGTAAGTTTAATTTTTATGTGTCAAGTTTATACAAGTACCCTTTGTAAAAGTATACAGTTTTAGCATGGGAAGCATACACAATTAAAAACTGCATTAGAATGTGGTGAGATATAGTAACAGATTTATAGGTAAAGATTGGAGTGATTCACTCTATAAGGGGACAAAACTCTACTTAAAGAAGATGGTATATACACTAGATTTTTAAAAAATATTAGAAGTTTACCAGGAACACAAGATGGGGAAAAGATATTTTTATCATAAGAAACACATGTAAAGGCCTGGAGAAATGATAAGAGTTCGGGGAAGTACAGTCAGCCCAGAATGGATTGGAGTAAGAAGAGTTTAAAATTAGTGTTCTACGTATAAAAGTGTCCTAAAAAGTCTTAGAAAGGCATTTTATATGAAAGTTGAAGAAAGACAGATTAAACATGAATTCTTCTGAGGAAAAGGTTAAATTATTAACTGTGGTGATTTCTCAAAGGTAGGATTAAGGATCAATCTTTAGTTATGCATCCTTACATTTGCCAAGTTTTAAAACTTGCCAAATAATTAAAATCACAGGTCTGGGGGTGTAGCTGAGGGATAGGGTGTTGGCCTAGCATGTACAAAGTCCACAGAAAGAGAGAGAAGGGGAAGGGAAAAGAAGAAAGCATTTGTAAAATAATTTTCCTGTCTCTATAAAATACCAAATTCAGCCAACCACAGTGGTGCACACCTGCAATTCCTAATGCACTTTTTTTTTTTTTTTTTGTGGTGCCGGGGATCAAACTCAGGCCCTTGTGCTTGCAAGGCAAGCACTCTAATCACTGAGCAATTCCAACTACTCAGGAGGCTAAAGCAGAAGGGCTTCAAGGTTGAGCCCCAGCCAGGGCAACTTAGTGACTCAGTGAGACCCTGTCTCAAATTAAAAAACAAAAAGGACTGGGGAACCTGCAATCCCAGTATTCTGGGAGGTAGTGACAACAGGACTGTTAAATTTGAGTCCAGCCTGAGCAACTTAATGACTTGGCAAGACCTTGTCTCCAAATAAAAATAAAACAAAACATGTCTGGGGATGTAGCTCAGTGCAAAGGCCCTTGGTTCAAGCCCCAGTACTGGGGAGAAAAAATAAATCATACAGAATTAAATCTACATATCTGTAAGGAATCAAGAACTTCAGTTTTTCTTTTAAATATTTTATGTGTAAAAACCTCAAAAATCTGTGCACTAAAAATATCTACTTTAATTCAAGCGATACAATAAATGATGGCAATGTGGTTGAGCATATAAATGACCTGAATTCCCTGCATATTAAAAGGGAACTCATGATAAAAAAGTAAACATATTAATGCTTCTCAAATATTTTATCCAACAAACATTGTATCAATTTTGTTTGCTGCTAAGTTTTGTCATGTAAAAAAAAAAGAGAACTTTTTTTTTTCAGTGATCAGGGTTAAACCCAAGGACCCAAGAACCTATGTATGACAGTTTTTCAATTACATAAACTCAAAGCTAGGCATTGTGGCACCTGCCTATAATTCCAGCATCTAGGGAGGCTGAGGCAGGAGGAGCACAAGATTGAGTTCAGGTTGAGCAACTTAGCAAGACTCTGTCTCAAAAAACCCAAAAGCCAACCAAACAAATATTTAAGAGGTAGAGGATGTAGCTCAGTCATAGAGCCCTTACCAAGCATGTGTGAAGTTCTGGGTTCAATTCCCAGTGCCACAAAAAAAGAGAAAAAAACAGACAAAACAAACAAAAACCAACTCCAAACTAAGATTTATGATAGTTAAATTAAATCTTATTTCTTTTAAAGCATATTATTACTGTAAACTAGAAAAGTGGTTTCACTCAGCAGTTAAGAGTTACCATAATTAAACTTTTGAGAGGCTCTCTCAACTTAATGTGATCTTTTTGTGTGAATATGAAAAGAAAGGTCTAGTAAGGTGTTCTAATGTCTAATTCTTTTTTTTTCTTTAGGGGGGTCCTGGGGATTGAACTCAGGGCCTTGTGCTTGTTAGGCAAGCACTCTACCACTGAGCTAAATCCCCAACCCCCTAATTTCTAATTCTTAAACACTACCAACCAATATGTTGCTATTAAGTAAAATACTGACAGAAAAGTAGATGAGAAGATTAAATGAGAGAAAATTAAATGAGAATTTTAAAAAAAAGGCCATCTATGTTACTTTTCATACGTGTGTAAAAGTTATATGAAATCTAACATTTACTATTGTTATCTAGCTCAAAATTTAATGTAAATGAAGGATAAGAAAAGTTGAAATAAAATTTCATGGGCTCTGGGGTTTTTGCTTTGTTTTGTTTCTTGTTTTTTTGAGGCAGGGTCTCACTATGTAGTCCAGGCTGGCCTTGAACTCACTGTGTAGCCCACGCTGGCCTTGAACTCACAGCAATCCTCCTGCCTCAGCCTTCTGAGTGCTAGGATTACAGGCATGCACCATCATGCCTGGCAGGCTGTGGGTTTAGCTCAGAAGTGTTTGCCTAGTATGTGCAAGGCTCTGGGTTTCATTTCCAGCAACCTCAAAAAATAAAACTCAATTGCCTAGCAAGCACAAGGCCCTGAGAGTTCAATCCTCAGCACCCAAAACAAACAAACAAACAAACAAACAAAAAACAAAACTCAAATTCCGGCATGGTGGCACATGTCCATAATCTCAGCCCTTGGGAGGCTGAGGCAGTAGGATTGTCACAAGTTTGAGACCACTGTGGGCTACATACTGAGTTCAAGGCCTGCCTGAACTACATAGTATGAACCTGTCCCCCAAAACAAAGCAAAACCTATACACACACACAGACACACACACAGACACACACACACAGACACAGACACACACACACACACACACACACGCGCGCGCACACACAATGAACAAAAAAACCCAAAAACTTCATGTACAAAATGCAGTTTGTTCTGTGTGGATACTCAATTTAAAGGAACAAGTCACTCTTTTGTACTTCTATATATTTTTAGACATCTATTATCTGTACAGCCAATATGCACAAAGTACAGAAAATATAGCTGTTATTGTTTAGTCAAGTTTTTTGTTTCCTGGTGTTGCGCCTTGTACATGTTAAGCACATGCTCCACCACTGAGTGAAACCCCGGCAGCAATTTTTCAATTCATGTCAAGAGGGAGTATGGCCTTTGTGATTGCCGGTTGACCTCAGACTGCCTTATAGTCATATACTTCATTTGAAATGTAAACAGCAAAACAAACCAATTAATATCTTAAAAGCACTATAGGTTTACCAACCTACTGCTTATTTGTTTGGTACTAGGCACTGAACCCAGGGCCTTCTTATTGAGCTACATCCCACACCCTTTTTATTTTGAGACAAGGCCTCAGTAAGTTGTTAAATTGCCCCGCTGGGCTTGAACTTGCAATCCTCCTGCCTCAGCCTCCCAGAGTACTGGGGATTAAAAGAGGGTACCACCATGATTGGCTTTTTTAATTCTTTTAAATACAGAATACCTGAGTTTGATCACCAGCAACCCCCCCAGAAATAAATAAATAAATAAATAAATACCAAATAATCTTATGTATTTTCCTATTGTCCAAGTGATAACAAATTATATTTGAAAAAAAAAAAAACAGGCCTGGCATAGTGGCTGATGCCTGCAATCCCAGTACTTGGGAGGCTGAGGCAGGAGGCTTACCATGAGTTCCAGGCCAGCTTGACCTACATAGTGAGACCCTATCTCAAAACATAAAACAAAATGAAAAAAATAAAAAAGGAATCAACCTTGTTATATAAACATAGCCACTACTAACATCACTTAGGTATGTATAATTTGTCTTTTCCATTTTATTCAAACACCATGAACATTTTCTTTTCCCATGTTAATACTTCCTTGTTTTGTAGTCATTGTTTAAATGACAAATAAGATTTTTATTAGTGGGAATATAGTTCAGTGCAAGGCCCTGGGTTTGATCTCTAGTACTGGGAAGAGGTAGAAAGATTTTATTAGTGACTTAGTCCTATTTACTTAATTATATTTCTACTTAAATGGTTATTTGAGCTACTTTAAGTATGTACAGTTAACATATATATGCATATGTTTTCCCTATATTTTGATTTCTTTTCGGGGGGGTGCTTCTGGGATCAAACTGAGGGCCTTACCACTTGAGCTAAATCCCCCACCCTGATTTCTTTTCCTTAGAATAACTTCTAAAAAATTTAAATGCTTAATATGAGAGGCTCAATATACACCTCTAACTATTTTTTTTTCTAGACAGTGTTTTGCTATGTAGTTCAGTCTGGCTTCTAGCTCACTATGTAGCCCAAGCTGGCCTCAAACTCGCAGCGATCCTTCTACCTCTGCCTGGATTACAGGTGTGCGTCACCACACTTAGCCTTCTAACTTACTAGATGCATCAGCAATGTATAAGAGTGCCACTGCATCTTCAAAGGATATTGGTTTTTATGTCTGCATTGTACTAGAGTTCGTGTAACATGTAGGCTTTCATATATTGAAGTCAGGCTGTACATAAGGTGCTAATTATACACCACTAGGGGGAGCTACAATCACAACCACAATATCCATCCTTCATCCATCTCTCTCTCTCTCTCTCTCTCTCTCTCTCTCTCTCTCTCTCTCACTCACTCTCGGTACTGAAGAATGAACCAAGGCTTTCTCATTGAGCTACATTCCCAGCCCTGTTAAATTTGTTTTGTTTTGTTGCAATAAGCTCTCGTAAATTGCCCAGGGTAATCCCGAATTTGGAATCTTCCTACCTTAGATTCCTAGAGTGTTTGGATTATAGGCATGTACCACCACTCCTAGATACAACCATAATTTAATAGTACCCGTTATTAGGGCTAGGGATTTAGCCCAGTGGTTAAGAGTGTTTGCCTTACAAGCACAAGGCCCTGAGTTCAATCCCCAGCACCAAAAAAAAAAAAAAAAAAAAGCATATTGTCTTCCCTATATTTTGATTTCCTTTAAAGAAAAACTAAATCCTTTAAAGAAATTTAATTTATGGTATTTGAATAAAATGGAAAAGACAAACTGTACTTATTGAAGTAACATGGCTATATTTATATGATAAATTGATTCCTTTTTTGTCTTTTTAAAATTTGGGGGAGGTGGGGGGTGCTGGAGATTGAATTCAGGGCCATGCGCTTGCTACCACCGAGCTAAATCCCCAACCCCTTGTTTTGTTTTTTGAGATAGGGTCTTGCTATGTAGAAATTTAAGAAATTAAACAAACTTTAATTTAAAAAATTTCCCTTTAATTAAAGAAAAAATAAGCAAGTAAGCAAACTGGGCTTGGTGGCATATGCCTGTAATACCATTACTCTGAGAGGCTGAGGCAGGGGGAATCTCAAGTTTTGAGACTAGCCTGGGTAACTCAGCAATTTAGCGAGATTGTCTTGAAAAAGTGCTAGGAATATAGTTCATTGTAAAGGTCCTGGTTTCAATCCATAGCACAACCAACCTACAAAAAGATGCAATTTGATCACCCTTTCCCCAGAACACACATACATATATACACACTTCTTAGTACGCTGAAGAATGGATTTAAATTTGGGGGTTCTGGGGCTGGGGGTTTAGCTCAGTGGTTAGAGTGCTTGCCTTGCAAGCACAAGACCCTGAGTTCGATCCTCAGCACCAAAAATAAGTAAATAAATAAATTTGGGGGTTCTAAGCCCTATTCTCTAATATATCTGACAAAGAATAAGTCAGAAAAAGTAAAGATGTATCCAGAAGTAACATTTTTCAGCTTGACTTTTCACCTGTGTGGAGCTGGTTTTACCTTCTGCCCCTCAGTAATCTTCCACCAACCTGTATAGTTCCAGGCCAAGGTGTATGAGTAAAGTATATATTCCTTATCCTTTTGTCCCTGCCTCTCCCAGGCAATTACTGCAGTTCTTTTTCTTCACTATTCAAGTCTTTCTCCAACCTTCTTAGGTGAGCTAGATACACAAAAGAAGTGAGGAACATGGAGCCAGACTGCTACTCTCACAATTCAATTATCTTCACATATTCTCATATGCTTTTTCTAGCAATCACTACTTAATTATATTCCCTTGACTTTTAGGACTCACTAATTATAAGATTGATTACTTAATTAATAATTTTAAAGACAAAAAGAACCCTGCTACCAAACTAGAATTCAGGAAATATGGTACTGTGAAAGAAATATAATGCAATCTCTGCCAACATAAAAATGTATTTACAAAATGCTTTTGATAAAAGCAAAATACTAGAACAATCATTTTCTTTCTATTATTTATACCTTTTGTTCTAAGAGTGCCCTGCGGAGGGAGACCCTCTGTTCAAGTTCCCGAAGCTCTCGATCGTGTTGTGCCTCAGCTTGCATCTTGATTTTGCTCTGATATGCATTCAACAGCTCCAATTCTTGCTGCAACTGCATCTTCAAAACCTGACATTCTGCTTCCTGTGCTTCATCCAAACGCAGCTGAGAAAGAAAACAGATACATCCTACTGTGAGCTGTCCATTCAGGACGTATGGAAAGCAGGAAGAATGACAGAGACAGACTGACTATCCTTTTGTAGGCAACACAACTGTCTTCTCTTATATCCTGGAATAAACATCTCTGAAAATAAAAAGCACAATAACCAGTGAGGGCATTATGAAGATAAAACCTGAATAACTATATTCTTCTTAATAAAACTCTGACTCCTCCTCTTCCTTAGTGGAAACAACTGTAGGACAGAGACTAGCAAACTATAGTTTACAAGCCAAATCCTGGTAGGCACTTGTTTTGTTTTTTCATAGCCTACTAGCTAAGAATGCTTTTTACATTTTGTAATGGTTACATTTTAAATAATTATATAGGGGCTGGGGATTTAGCTCAGTGATTAGAGTGCTTGCCTTGCAAGCACAAGGACCTGAGTTCGATCCCCGGCACCACAAAAAAAAAAAAAAAATTATATAAATAACCACATAATATTTCAATGTTGCCTCCTGGTCTGCAAAACCTAAGATATTCATTATCTGGCCCATTAACAAAAAGTTTGCAAAGTATTTCATATTTGCATTCAAATGTAAAAATTTTGATTCTTCATTTGATCTTAGGCCAAAAGGCCAAGAAGCAGTACAGTTTTGATTCTTAATATTGTACAGTACTACCCCATACCTCAGTACTGGGGATTAAACCTATGACCTTTGCAGTAAGACACTGTACGTGCCCAGCCCTTTTTATTTTCTGAGACGGGGCTTAAATTGCTAAATTGTCCAGGCTGGGCTTAAAATTGGCAATCCTCCTACCTCAGCCTCCCAGAGTGCCTGCCACCACACCTGTCCTATAATACTACTTTTTGCCCATAGTTACCAAAGTTCCTGTTTTAATGGTGATACACTGTTGAGATCTATTCCTGCAAGGAGCCCACATACAACCTTATTATACATGCATGACATTTCCATTCAATGCTGATAGCAGGAAGAATATGGACCACCACTATTTCCCTAGTTTCAGAAGAGCTATCATTTCCACCATTAATTCATTCATTTATTTATTGGCACTAAGGACTGAACTCAGGGCCTTCAGCATGCTAGACCACTGAGCTACACTGAGGTACATCCCCAACCCCCACCCCTTTTTTAAAATTTTGAGACAAGGTCTTGCTAAATTGTCTAGTTTGGCCTCCAATTTAGGATTTACCTCCCTCAGCCTCCCAAGTAGCTGTGATTACAGATGTGCGCTACCACTCCTGGCTTCGAAGTAATATTTTACTTGCTGGGATTTTATTCAGGTGGTAGAAGGAAAGGGGCACTAAATTTGTTTTGCCTAAAGAAAGCAAACTCACGGCCTGGGTGGAGAGCATTTCATTAATGCTGTGATCATACTGCTCAGCCAGGATGGCTAACTTCCGAGTCTGCTCCTCCTTGAGTCTTTTCAGAACGGCCTTGTGCTCACTCTTTGGTGTAGTCTCCAGTAGGTGATTTCTTAATGCTTTGTACTGCCTGGTTTGGATTTTGCAGGTATCCTGAAATTGCTTTTTTATTTGGAGTTCCTTAGACTGAGAAGGAAAAAACATAGATGTATATAAGATTTAACGTATACTATTTGGTATACCTTATATTTACTTATATAGAAATGAAGGTTAATAAGAAAAAGGAAGAGGGGAACCAAAAAGGTCAGATGTTAAGATTGCGGGTATTTTTGCATGTGGCTAATGACCCAAACTACTGGATTCTATACAGTTTTACAACCAAAGCTCTAGTTTATCAGAAGACTTCAAGCAGACTTGTTTTTTCACTAGTCAATTTAGTGACTTCAGTAAGTATTAAAAAGTGCAGTAGATACAAATCACTTCACTAGAGAGGCAAATTTCATAGATATCTCAGGCAAAAAATAAAACACATTTATTTGGTTCTTTACCTGAAACACTTTGCTCCAATTTCTTTGAATAACAATTTTAACTTCAACTACATGATGTATAATAGACTCTGCTTTTTGTGTGATCTGTGTATCAAATTTGAAATTGACTTGGAAGTCTATATTAGTAACTATTATTGTTATTCCATTTTTTCCTTAAAAGAATAAACTAGGTAGAAATATACTTAGTAATAGTTTACTCTTTAACATCACGAGCAAAACTAAAAGTTGAGTTAACTGATTTTTCAAAGGCTTAATAAAAATTATGGAACACAGAAAGGGCAACTCTCTTTTTGGGGTGATAACAGACTATATAAACATTTCAGAAATAAAAGTAATCTGAGTTTTGAGGCAGAAGGCTTTATCTTTTGGTTATTCATTGGGCTAAATATTCTAGGAATTCAGGTTTTAAAAAGTTTTGATAAGATATACTTCTGTAAGTTAGATTGGTTGAGCCTACAAGTAAGAATATATTCATTTACCAAAGAGAGGCCAAATCTAGAGATGAAATTATTTAATATAAGTACTTGCTCAACTGGTTGACTCACTGTAATGCAACAAATGCATATATGATCAAAGGTATACATTTGTCTAAGTAGCCCCACTCCCATAGTGTTACATCAGTATTTCCATATTTTTAACCAACTGAGGCAGCGGGTCCTACTCATATGTCTTTGTTATGTGAGGGGTGAGGAAATGACTAACCAGAAATGACTCTTGGTTTAGCAATGCTTAGTAGTGCTGCTCTTAAATACTGTTCTTGGTTAACAAAGTTCTTCCAAGGGCATTCAAAGAAATGGAACAATGAAATATGGACATTCTCTTGCCTCTTTATTTTTTATTTTTAGGTGATACGGATTGAACTCAGGGCCTTCCACTAAGCTAACTCCCCAACCCTCTCTTGCCTCTTTATAACAGCCTCTATTCTTTAAAAAACTTTTAATGTGACAAGCAACTTCAATCATTCTATTATCAATGCCTAATGAGACAAAAAACTTAGAAAAATTTTCAGTAAGAGTTAAGATTAATACTTATACCTCAAAGCTTGACTCTAGTGAAAATAAGATGAATGTAACAGTTAAATATGCTCATATAATACTGACAAAATGATCTTATGGATAGCACCTGAAGAAATGGTAGAGTTGGTTTTTACCCCACTCATTCAATAGAAATAACACCTCTCCCCCACAAATCCTATGCAATTATATGCAAGTGCCAAACTGAAGTCTTCTCCAATTTAATGTCTTAACAGAAGGTTGGGTGAGGCCACTATCACTTAGGTAAATACAAATGGGATGACTTAATTCTAAAATCTAATTTTTTCCCCAAATTAACCAAGAAGCATATAAACATAAACAAGAAAGTGATTTTTCTTCCCTACTAGAGGAAAACCTTGAACTCATCTGCCATCAGAAAGAGGCATTCTTTTTAAAGTCTGACTAAAACTGGGAATCATTTTTTCCTCACTTTTTATGTAGTATCTGAAAACACCAGATTGTTTTTTACAAGTTTTCAAACTGAAAGGCCTAAACCAGGATGGAGAAAGAGTTAAAATCAAACAACTGTTCATCACCCAAGCCCCAGAAAAATGTCCACCCAAGCCCCAGAAAAATGTCGTATCAGATTTGTATATTGTTAGAGAAAACTAATAAGCCTTCAGTTTGGTTTACTTCTGAGCGCTACTAGCTTTCAAACCGTAATTAATTTCATAGACATATTGTTTTTAAAATCTTTGGTAGGAGATTAGCCTATGGCCAAATGATTATATATCCTCCTCAACTGTAAAAACAGAAGAAATCTAAAAAGTCTTTATAAACTGCAGATTTCCAAGCACTGACCAGGTAAGGTTATGCTGATAGTCAATGTAACTATTACACAAATAGATGCGAGTTTGTTTCATTTTAGTGGTACCGCAGATTGAATCCAGGGCATGTGCATTGAGTTTTTTCTCAGCCCTTTTCTTTATTTTGAGACTGGGTCTCACCAAGTTGCCAGACTTGACCTTGTTACACTCCTCCCTCAACCTCCCACAGCGCTGGGATTACAGGCATATGCCACCACACCTGGCAACTTACTGTTTTGAAGACACAACAAAGTAAAATTTTACTCAGGTTCACAAAGGAAGGGTAAAGTACCTTAACTCTGATTCTACATTTTCTTCAGGACAGCTTGTTTGAAGTTGGCTGGGCACTGAGAATACCACTGGGTGTATTGTAGCATCTAGATTTTGACACAGACTACTTTTGTGAATGAGGTTCACTTTATTACAGCACAGTTATTCAGGGTAAAGATGAGAATAGTTTTTGTATTTGTAGCTTAAATATTATATAGTTTTAAGAGGAATTGGGAAGGGGGGAGGACTGGGAAAGGAAAGGAGTCCTTAAATACCAAATACTAGCCAGGCATGGTGGTGCACACCTATAATCCCAGCACTAAGGAGGCTGAGGCAGGAGGATTGCTGCAAATTCAAGGCTAGCCTGAACTACATAGTGAGACCCTGTCTCAGAACAGAGCAAAGAGGGGCAGGGGATTTAGCTCAGTGGTTAGAGCACTTGCCTAGCAAGCACAAGCAAGGCCCTGAGTTCAATCCCCAGCACCAAAAAGAAGAGAAAAGAGAAAAAAATTTTTTTAAATTTGCAGACATGTACAGATGAAATGAGATATTATCATTGAAGAGAACCTATGCAGTAAGTCTTTTTTTGTTTTTATTAAGATTCATCTGAATTTCTAAATATTCATTACAAGTTATAAAATCTGAAAATTTCTTGGAATTGTTAACTCTTACAAATTTGGTGAAGGGGGAATAGATCAGGTGGCTAAAGGAAGAAGAGAAACATTAATTTTAATTATTATTTATTTATTTTTTTGGTGCTGGGGATTGAACTTAGGGCCTTGCACTTGCTAGGCAAGCACTCTAACCACTGAGCTAGATCCCCAACCCCAAGAAACATTTATTTTTATATTTTTAAATTTTGTACAACTCACAGAGCAAATTAAGATTCTAAAACTGTAATACTGGGAATGATAAAGAGAAGCCAACAGGTTAGCATGTTAATTATATAGACTATAACAGCAGCAATGGACACTGGGTACATTTAAATTAACAATACTGATTTCTTATTTATTGGTGTTCCCCACAGTTAAAAGTTTGGACCATTTTTGGTACTTTAATGAGAAATACACAAGCAAAAGTCTACAGTGATAGGCACTCCACACTGAAGCACACCAAAGATGCTAAAAGTGAAAAAAGTTCATTTAACTTTTTAACAATTAGGTATCTATCTTAGACTTTTCCTGCTTACATGGATGCCTTTTTCCTCTCTTTTCCCCTTTGTCAAGAAGTTTACACTAAAGGTACCTTCAAACTTTTAGGCTGTTGTCGAACTTCCATGACATGCTTTCGCCTTAGTTCTCGTTCCCTTCGCTTATTATATTCCAGCTGGTTAGTGAGCTCAGTTTGATGCTGCAATCTGATCAACTCACAGCGCATCTTCTGAATTGTGTTGAGGTGGCGGAACTCCAATTCTTGCATGGATTCATGCTGTCTCAGTAGCATGGCATGTTCCAAGTCCTTCTGAGTCTGTCTCTTGTTTAACTCCTAATCCATAACATAGAAGACAAAAGTATAATTTACTGTTTTTCGTTTGTTTGTTGAGATAGGGTCTTACTACATAGTTCAGGCTGGCCTTGAACTCACTATGTAGCCCAGGCTAGCCTTGAATTATGCTGATGCTCCTGCCTTAGCCTCCTGAGCCCTGGCATTACAGGGGTGTGCCTCCACATCTGGCTAATTTACTGTTGTACAATGCCAGGAAAAAAAAAACCCTAAGAAAAAAAAATAACCAGGAAAGGAATGTAATTAATCCTCTGCTTCAGTAATGGCTGCATAGTAAATATTAGGATTTTATGAACTCTTCCCCCGTCCAGCACTAGGGATTAAACCACAGAACGTTGTGCCTACTAAATATGCACTCTCCCACTGATCCATACTCCCTGCTCTATTCCATGGATTTAATAAGAAGAAATAAATTCCTGAATAAAAAGCCTTCAGAATACCTAGCACATGTTGTTCAAATAATGTTATTTTTTTCTTTGTAAGTTCCTTTTTTCTCAGATCAAAAGAAAGCACACACACATATTTTATGTCAAAATCAAACTTGCCCCCTTCACCCCTACAAACTTATTCCCCAGGGGCCAACAAGGTGGTGTATATGCTTCTCATCCTTCTCCTTATTTGTTGTGATACAGCTATTATTAAAAAAAAATACAATTTTACTAATATACACATTACAGGCATGTAACTTGCTTTCTTCCTTAATATAATGTATATATATCCAGATAAAATCAGTAGGTAAAGACTTTTTAAAAGTTTCACTGAAAACTTCTGCTTTGTGATATCCCTTTTGCTACCCCTGCATGTGACTGACACTTGAGCTGTTTCCAATTTTTGCTTCTACAGTTTCAGTGAACATTTATGTATACTACATTATACAATCATGTTATTACTTTTGTAGGACAGAACTCCAGAAGTAGATTTGATAAGTAAAAGCGATGTGCATATGTTTTAAAAGCTACTGTTAAATCGTGCTCCAAAAGGGAAGTATCAATTTATATTCTTACCAATAGTGAGTATTAACAATGTCACTACTAGGACTGGTGTTATGGTATATATCTACATATCCCCCTGAAGCCTCATGCAGTGTGGAGTTTTGAAGGTGGCTGGATGAGGGTGTGTGAATGTGGATTTAAGGGTATGATACTGGGATTAAGGATATGGATAATAGAAGACCCACCTTGGGTATTGGTGGTACCAATCAATAGGTTTATAGCCTAGATGTAATATAAAGGGCCAGAAAGAAGGCAGGCTTGCTGCTGTTGCTTTGCTGCCTCCTGCCTGCTTTGTCATGGACTGTTTCTCCTCTGCAATGCCCCTTTGCCATGCTGCCCTACCTTGGAATCAGCCGACTATGGACTGAAACCACTACAAACTGTGAGCTAAAATAAACCTTTCTTTCTTTAATTAAGGGTATTGGGTATTTTGTCCCAGCAATGAGACAAGTAACTAAGACAGACTGAATATTATCAATCTTTCAAGTTTGTCTTATCTAATTTAAATTTCTTTCATTATTTGTGAATTTGCAAATTTATTTTGTATTTGAAGCTTTTAACCACTACTGCAAATAAATTTATCTATGTTTATAAGGCATCATCTTTCTTTGGGAGAGGGGGTAATCCAGGGCCTTCACCTGGAGGTGTATCACCCCCTCACCTTTTTGAGACAGGATCTTGCTAAGTCCCTAAGTTGCCCAAATTTGGCACAAACTTGTGACCCCCTTGCCTCAGATCCCAGAGTGCTGGGATTACAAGCATGTGCCACGAAAGCAGACTGAAATTATCCTCTTAATCAGAAGAACTATTTTCATTGGCACAAGAAGTTTTTTACAACATTTGCCCAATTAATAATTAGCATCAGCTGAGGATTTAGCCTAGCGGCTAGAGTACTTGCCTAACAAGCACAAGGCCCTGAGTTTGAAATTCAGACCCTAAAAAAAAAAAAAAAAAGCATCATAGTAAAATGTTAAATGGCAACGTGTATTTCATGATACTCATTTCAGACCAAAGAGGCAAAGCTTGCCCAATTAATTTCTTCATATTTAAAATTTGATATTTCTTTATTCATATTAATATTGAATGCCTACTATGTGTCAAACACTCTGGGAATATAAAGAACTGAACAGATGGGCATGGTGGCACATACCTGTAATCCTAGTACTCTGGGAGACTGAGGCAGTTGGATCACATGTTCTACCCCATCCTGGACAACTTAGCAGAAGCCTATATATAGCTCTGTGGGGATGAAGCTCAGTGCAAAGACCATGGGTTCAATCCCCAATACCAGAAAAAGAAAACCAAAATAACAACAACAAAAACTGAACAAAGTCTGGTTTTATACAACTTCAATTCTAGTAAGGAAGACAAATTCTCTTTTTCCAAAGAGAGACTATGCATGCGTGTGTGTGTGTGTGTGTGTGTGTGTGTGTGTGTGTAAAAGGAAAAAAATGCAAAAAACATTTAAAGAAGGGAAAAAGATCTGGCAATCAGGAAGGCATTTCTGGAGAGGTGACATGTGAGTACAGACAGAAGGAAAGGAAAAAGCTAGCCTTGTGAGTATGTAGGGAAAATGACTCAGACAAAGGGAAATAAAGTACAAGGTCCATGAAGATTGGGAAGTGATGGCATATATTTAGGAAAGATCCTGATGACAAATTTCACATCACTCAAACCTACCTCTCTGACAAGGTCCTGTTCCAAGTTATGGCGCCCAAGTAACATTCTTCTCTTGAAACGACGGCATTCTAGCTCCAGGTATTGTCTTTGACGCCGAAGAAGGTTAGCTTCTTCTTCTGCTTGGAAATGCTGTATATTTTCTTTCTGCTTTGAAAGCCATTCCTGCTTTTCTTTTTTAGGGGTGCTCTGATTTTCATTCAGCTCCTGGCAACATAAAAAACATCTCAGTTCAAAATACATAAAAACTTAACTGTATGAATGTATCATTTGGTATAATGGTAAATGTAGATGTGTTTTTCTCTCTAATGCTCAGGCAGGTTTATAATTTGGAGAAAATAGGTAATATTTTCCATTTATTTCTCTCTGCACTGGGGATTGAACCCAGGACCTTTGCACTCAGCTGTATTCCCAGACCCATTTTTCATATTTTATTCTGGGACGGGGTCTTGCTAAATTGCCTAGGCTGGGCTCAAACTTGCAATCCTCCTGTCTCAGCCTCCCACAGTGTTGGGATTATAGGAATATGCCATACCATGCCCAGCTATTTTCCTCTTTACTGAGTCATTCATGAACTAGCATGGGAAAAAGAGACATATACATCCATCAGGAAAACATGCATACCTTTCAGTTTTGCACAGCTATATTTCAGGTTCCTAGTTTCAAAGTATACAATGACTGATTAATAAAGTAAACACATCCTTCCTTAAAACCTTTCCAAGAAGACACAGAAGACAGTGCTTTCAGGTAAAAATTATCTATGAGTTAAAATTAAGCCTAATATACAATTAAGCATCATCTCAATTCTCAGATTTTGACATTCTTGTAATAAGGTTTTGGCAAAATTATAGATGGACTCAATGTAAAAGAACTATTAAATTAAATGGGAAATAAACAAAACCAGGGGAGACTAGAAACCTACATTATAAATGGTTTTTAATTTTCAGCATTAATAACCAGTGAACAAATCAAAATCAATGCTTTTCTTCATTTTAAGTATCTCGGATGGTTTAGATGAAAATGCATTTATATTGGGCAGGATGCAAAAGTGACAAATGTATTTAATGAGGCAAACCCTAGTATACTAACTCATATGGTATATTTTCAACCTAAAGAGCATCACCATTGTACAGTTTATAAATCAGATGTATTTCCCAAATAAAAAGTGATTCTTCAGAGACTACTACATCTCATCTTGTTCTGTTATTCAAAAGAAAGATCAATTCTTCAGTTTTAGTTTATAAAATATCCAAATACATAAAAGTAAGCATATAAATTAGTACTTCTTAGGTGTGTATCCGTATGAACATGGTGAGAAGAGACAACAATGACATGGGCCCATATATAAAGAATCACCTGATTATCTTTTTCAAAATCTTCTGCCAGGGAATTTCCCACAGAGACTCTGCTACGTCCCTTCTATACTGAGAATCATATTTTAAATGGACATAAATAAACATAAGAAGATCTGTCTTCCAAAAGAAAACTAATTTCTTAGGTTGACTAAAAGTTATATCCAACCTATAAGGTCTCATTTTCCAGAAAACAGAAATATATAACTACATTTTGCTTGATGTCAGATATTTATGTATAGCAGGAAACCCTATTTACAACCTCTTCTTTGTGGGGAGCATTACTGGAAATTGAACCCAGGGCGTTGGACCTGCTAGGAAGGGCTCTACTACTGAGTTACAGACCCAGCCCTCCTATTTACAGTCTTTTCAGATTTTTATTGCAGGTTCACTCTACAAATGGAAAATTTTTACTACTGAGGCTTACGTGGTAGGGTATAAAACAAGTCTTTGTGCCACCAATATGTAGACAATAAGACACATATAACTGACACACTCAACATCAGAGATTACTCTTATCAAGATCAATTAATTTACCAGTGTGCTAATTACATGGATTAAAAATTATAGTCTGTAAGAGGGGGGATAAATTATGGTATCTCTTTTTTTATACTGACTATCCTGAATTAATTACCTTCTTTCAAAATTTGTCTTAGAGCTGGTCATGGTAGTGTACATCTATAATTTCAGCACTCTGGGAGATTGAGGTAGGGAATACAGCAAGTTCCAGCCCAGCCCGGGCAACTTAGTGACTTAGTGAGACCCTATCACAAAAAATAAAAACAAAAAAAAAAGGCTGAGATGTAGCTTAATATGAGAGCCCTGGGGTTCAATCCTCACTACTATAGGAAAAAAAAGGTATTGGAATAATAAAGGCTTTTTTCAAAGTTAAGACTACATCTACTTTTGTTTTTGTTTTTTTTTGGCAGGGAGAGGTGCCGGGGATTGAACTCAGGGCCTTGCACTTGCTAGGCAAGCACTCTGCCACTGAGCTAAATACCCAACCCAAGACTACATAAAAGAAGTTCATAAGGTAGACATAGAAGGAAAATAAATATGACACCAAGTAGCCATACAAAAATAGCATATTATGGGAAAAAAAGAAACAACAAGATATATCATGTACAGGTACAAATCCCCTATAATGAATGTTATCACTATGTACATCTAAAATGTACCATTAAAATAAAATTAAAACAAAACAAAAATAGCATATTCTCCTATTATGGTTTAGATCTAGAATGTTCCCCAAAACTCTCATTTGCTCAGAGGCAGGCTTTTGAGATATGACTGGATTACTGGGAGCATTACATTCATCACTGGATTCATCTATGAATGAGTTCAGTAGCCAAGTGTTGTTAGGAGGTGAGGCCTGGTTAGAGGTGGATCACTGAGGTTGTGACTGGGAAGGGTTTCTCTCTCTCACCACCTTCTCCCTTCTCTCTCTGCTTTCTGATCACAACACAAGTAGTCTTCCCTCACTATGCTCCTATGCCATGTCCTTTTTGTCTTGGAGCCCACAAATCATGAACAGAACCCACAGAAACTGTGAGCCAAGGTAAACCTCTCTTTTTTTTGGGGGGGTGGTTTGAAACAGGGCCTCATTATGTAGTTCAGGCTGGCCTTGAACTCACTATGTAGCCCAGGCTGGCCTCAAACTCACGGCAACCCTCCTGCCTCACCTGCCAAGTGCTGGGATTACAGAAGTGTGCCACCATGCCTGGCCAAATGTCTCTTCTTTTAAATTGCAGGTGTCAGATATTTTGTTCTAGCAAAAAGAAAGTGACTAAAACACCTATTAAAGAAAATATGATATATGATATCTTACGCAATGCTAAAATTGGCAAAATAACAAATAATTGTAATCTTCTGAACCAACAGTAAGAAGGTATGATTTATGTTTTTGTCTTTTGAGACATGGTCTTACCACCATGTCCACAAGAGTTTCAAACTCCTGTACTCAAGTGATCCTTCCATCTACGCCTTCTGAGTAGCAAGCTGGGAGTACAGGTGTGTACCACAGAACCTGGCTGGCTCACTTTTTTTTTTCTCTTTCTTTGAGATCTTGCTACGTAGTTCAGACCAGCTTCAAAAACTCACTATGTAGCCCACTTGGGTCTCAAACTTGCAATCCTCCTGCCTCAGCCTCCTGAATGCTGGTATTATAGACATGTGCCACCACAGCTGGCCTGCCTGGCTTACTTTTAAAGTAAGAAATATGTGGGGTTTTTTTCACAGCTCAAATATGCTTATTTCTAGACAGTTAACTAATAAGCTACTATAAGATGAAATAATGTATATTTTCACGAAATGGTTCTTCTTAAAGACTGTATCCACTAGGAGAGTCACTTAGGGTAACTGATTATAACCCATGTTTTCATGTTAACTTAGATATAAATTAAGTGGCCACAACCAACAAAAGAAAGTTTTATCCTAATGTTGCATGAGTTGAGAACCACTGAATATATAATTAGTAAGCAGATAGGATGAAATTTTTATAAAGTAAGTACCTCCTTTAGCTGCTCTTTTCGAAGTTTATACTCTCTTTTTTGGGACTCCAGAAAGCTATTCAGTTCTTTCTTCTGTTGGGCCTGAATATGCTGCTGAAATTTTTTCTCCTCATTGGCCATCACTTTAGCCTACATGAAATTTTAAAAATGAATCAAATTAGTTAAGTAGATATAATCAAAAGAGAGGTTTGATATACATACTAAGGATACTTTATTTTTTAAGAACAAATGAGTAGAAACACTGTCAAAACAAAATATCTAACCTAATTAGTAACACTGTTTCTCAGCACCTTTATCATTTGAACTTTAGAGAACCAGTAGGATCCAAGCATCTCTAAAAGGTTGAACTCTTACTAGGCCAAAATACTTTCACCTCTTTTTATTTATTGGGAATATATATTCCTTCAAAAAAACACCAGAATAAATACATTTTTATCTTCAAGTAAAATTAAACTATGACCTTTTAACCTAGATTATCTTACATATTAAATAATGTACTACATTTACGTTCTTTTTAAACTCTGACCTTTATATAGTAAACAATATGAAAATACTAAATAAGTGTATTATACTATGTTTTGATTGTACATGTAATACATATTCACTCAGAACATTTAGGAAATATGGGGAGGGGGGAGAGAAGAAAAATCTCATATGACTTTAGTATCCAGAGATAATAACCAAAGTATGGTTATTGCTGTATGGTCATTTTGCTGCATATACATCCTGTTTATTCCAGAATATATGTATTTCTTCAAAAAATTTTTAATCACATTGCATATCCTGTTTCATGAATAGCTTTCTAAATACAGTATGTTAGTATCTACCTCTTCTGAAACTATTAAAAACAGCATGCAACACCTAATAGGGGGGCTGGGGATTTAGCAAGCACAAGGGCCTGAGTTCGATCCCCGGCACCACAAAAACAAAACAAAACAAAACACCTAATAGGATTCTAAATATCTGTACACTGTTCTATCAAATTATTTCAAGTTAAATATTTATACTGTAACTTCTTTTGCCAAACTCACTACAACTGTGAGAGGTATTTTTTTTTTGAGGGGTGAAAGGAGAACAAGCAAGCTGTGATAAATTTTCAATACAGACTAGCTGAACATATTTTGATGATATTGTGTTAACTAAGAAACATTCTATTTGGCAAATATGACTAGCAAAATGAAGTGAAACTGATGGGAATACGAGGAACATTACAGGAAAAGGTTTCATGTAATAACAATACTAAGAAATACATCTATATCCTAAGGTAGAAACTTATTTTAAATAATTAAATGGGATAACTCTTAATTTCCAATCTCAAACATTTTCTGTATATATTGTCAACTATTCTAACATAAGAATGCTGTATAAATTTAAGGGAAGGATTCTAAAAAAATACACAGAGAATCATGAATGACTCTTTGAGACCTAATCACATAATAATACATATATCAATGTTCTCAAAAACCAGAATAACAAAAGTTTAGAATAGCTGAATAACTTAGTCACTGTTATACTATAAAATTATCAATTATCAAGAAATGATCCAAAGTCTATTAGTTCCCACACTTAGTACGGGATATCAAAACAGATCAGTTTTTCATACACAAAATGCACACAGAAAATTAGAGAAAAAACACAATCTTCTTTTTGTGATCGATCTATCTGCAATTTATAGAAAGCCTTATGTAAGTTATGTAACTCTTTCTTCCTTTCCTCAGTCAGTTTGCTTGGTGCCTGGGAACTGATATTTTAACATCAAAAAATGCTATACTGGTTAACTCTGAGGTAGACACAAGCTAAAAGAAGCAAATTAATAATACTGAATCAGCCACCTCCTTTTCCATAGCAGCCTGATGTTTCTTGATAAGTTTCTCCATTTCTGCAGCAAAATTGTTACGCTGAGTTTCAAGATCTTTGTCTAATCTGAGGCGGTGTTCATCCATTTCAGCCTTTAGCTTATTTTCCAGAGTCATCAGTTGCTTTTGATGTTGCCGCCTCATTCGCTTATAGCCAGACATCTGTTCTCTAAGCTCAGAGTCCTGCTCATGTTCTTGCATTTGCCTTGTAACCTAGACATACAATGGACAAACATTGGACAAAAAGAAGATAAACATTTTTCTTTTAAAAGCATTTAGATCACTATACTATTAACTAAACAGGTGATTAATGTAAGAGATCCTGATATTAGCAGCTTCCAATTAAAATTTCCAGGATGTCTTTTAAAGAAATAGACAAGCTGTTAAAATTTATACAGAGTAGACTATAAGAAGATCAAGGGAAACAACATGGGCATAACAGCACAACATGGGCACATGCCTGTAGGCCCAGCTACTCGGGAGGTTGAAGTGGGGGCATTACTTGAGTCCAGGGATTCATGGCCAGCCTAGGCAATATACAGGAACGCATCCCAAAAAACAAAACTGTAGAAACAGATCTACTCATGTTAATTATTTTCTATCAAAATCTCCTGCATGCCCTGCCATGGACTGTTTCTCCTCTGCCATGTCACACTACCTCGGAGCCAGCCAACTATGGACTGAAACCTCTGCAAACTGTAAGCTAAAATAAACCTTTCCTCCTTTACATGTGGGTGTTGAGTATCCTGTCCCTACAACAAGAAAAGTAACTAAGATAGCTGCTGAATATTTTACTTGCAATAAATGGACTTGCTGGGTTTAATAATATAAATCTATTCCATGCTTTTGATTTATTAAACCTGTAAATTTTTTTTGTGTGTGTGGTAGGGACTGAACTCAGGGCCTTGTGCTTGCAAGGCAAGCACTTTAACCACTGAACTAAATCCCCAGCTAAACCTGTAATTTTAAAGTTTCCTTTAATTAATTTGAGAAAATCAAAATACACGTAAAAGATTTCCCTGAGAACATTTAATACTATTATGTATTTGGCAACTCAGGTAACTCCCATACCTTTAAAAAAAAATCCTGTTATACATCCTAAGAAGCTACTTTTCATATGATACCTTAATTTAATTTCTTTCTTTCTATCCCTAGTATTCTTTATCATGTTTTGATCCTACTTGTCTGAACAGTTACAAATGTCCTACTATAGCATGTTTCTAATGGGCAAATTTGTATTTAGTGTTGTTTGGGAAATTAGAATAACATTTAGAACATACCAAATAGGATTACTTGCCGTTTCCAACACTGTTCTCGTTCTGGTTATCCTCACAAAATATATTTCCTTTTTTTTTTTTTTTTTAGGGAAGAAAGGTTTATTTAGCTTACAGTTTGTAGAGGTTTCAGTCCACAATCAGCTGGATCCAAGGCAGGGTGGAATGGCAGACAGGCAGAAGGCAGCAAGGGGCACAAAATATATTTCCTTACTGTCAGTTTTTTTTTTTTTTCCTTTTCTTGCTATGCAGTTCAGCCTGGCCCTGAATTCACTATGTAGCTGAGGCTGGCCTCAAACGTGTGGCAATCCTCCTGCCTCAGCCTCCTGAGTGCTGAGATTACAGGCATACACCACCACACCTGGCTGTCAATTCTTTTATGTGGAAATACCTCTGCTCTTTTCTCCATGTGTCTAATAACTTTAAATGGTCAAACTATTTCTTTCAAAAATACTTTTTTACATCCCTAATAAAAAGTTATCTGAATATCTACTTAGTATCTTGCAGCTCTTGTAAGCAGAGTATATTCTGAACTGTTAGTCATTTGTATACATGTCTTAAAGACACTATTAGTTTAGTATGTCTCAGACGGCTCTGCGTATCCTTCTCATACAGGCACCTGACTATTGAGTAAGTATCTTGCAAAATAAATTTCAAATACAAAAAAACGGATACACTGCCAGGGTTCAATATGAAAAATGTATTTCTCCCTAGGTCCAGGAAAGTACATACCAGTGATGCCGTCCTTATAGTTGCAAAATGTTCTCGATTACGATAGTGTGATTTATGACGGGATACTTGGGGTGGAGACTGTGGATCCAATGCTCTTGTTCTAGAGTCTCCTTCCTCTTTGTAATTTTCCTCCTCCTAGGCAAAAAAAAAAAAAAAAAAAAAAGACATATCATATAAGGTAAATAAGTACTTTGTTTGAACCTTCAAGGAAATTAGAATTTAAAGACAATTTGATCAATAAGTCTCAATGCATAATTTTTTAAAAAAAGTAATGGCATTATTTTATTTTCAACATAATTAGAATTATGAGAAATTACTTCCAAAATATATGAAATAATAAAGAGACTCAGGATAAGGAAATGTACAGGGCTGGATTCACATCCTACATATTACAAGCGAAACTGGGAAGCTTTGATGTAATTTAAAAATAAAGAGAATGACATATCCAATATTTTAAATAATACTAATAAAAATTAATTATTCAAAGGCTTTTCGGTTCTAGAAGAACTATAGCTTAAAACTATCTTTATAATAGTTTTGCTATCTGTCCAAAATAAGCAATAAAAAACCAGGTGCAAAAAAGAAGGAATTGGACCAGGAGGTTGCTCAGTAGTAAAGAACTGGGTTTGATCCCTAGCACCAAACAAACAAACAGAATTGGTGTTTTTCCTTGTTTACCTCAGTTCATCAACTGAAGAGGAGTAGCAATCAATTGTAGAAATAATCTTTTTATGAGTGATTTCACTGTCTTTGAATATAAAAGTTAAAAGTGATTTTGCCCTGAATAATACTATTGCCTAACCATTTAACCATCTTTTTCTGGGGGGGAAAGGGTAGCAGGGATTGAACCCAGAACTTTGTACCTGTTAGGCAAGTGTTCTCCAACTGAGCTACATTCCCATGGCTTTTTGTTTTTTGAGACAGGGTCTTGCTATGTAGTCCAGGTTGGCCTTTAACTCATGGCAATCCTATTGCCTCATTCTCCTAAGTGCTAGGATTATACGTGTGCACCATGACACCTGGCCCCGTGTCCTTTTTTAAAATAGGGTCTCACTAAGTTGCCCAGGCTGGCTTCAAACTTGTGATCTTCCTGCCTTGGCCTCCCAAGTAGCTTGGATTACAGGTGCACACCACTGCAATGGGCATAACTATTATTCTTAATGTGTTAAAATGTGTAATAAAAAATTTGCCACTTTAATCACTTTAAATTGCAATAACTGAATCTCAATGTTATGTACCTATCACCATTATTTCTAAAATTTGTCCATCACCCCAAATAGAAACTATCCATTAGCAATAACTTCCATTTTGCCCTCTGCTCAGTCCATGGTTAACCTCTCAATGACTTTCAATCCTTATGAATTTGCTTATTCTAGATATTTATTTATTTATCAGGGTGGGATGCAGTGCTGGGAATTGAACTCAGGGCCTTGCAGTTGCTAGGCATTCTACTACTGAGCTAAATCCCCAGCCCCCTAGATATTTAATTTTAAATTGAATTACACAGTACTTGTCCTTTTATGTCTGGATTCTGTCAGCACGCTTTTGACACTCATCCATAGTACAGCATATGTCAGAAGTTCATTCATTTTTATAGTTGAGTAATATCCCACTGGATATACATATCAGAATTTATCCATTCATCTTTTGGCAGATATTTGGGTTGTTTCCTTTTTTTTGTTTGTTTGGTTTTTTTGAGACAGGGTCTCTCTCTGTAATTCAGGCTGGTCTTGAACTCACTGTACAGCCCGGGCTGGCACGAATTCACAGCAGTTCTTCTGCCTCAGCATGCACCACCACATCAGGGTTTGTTTCCTTTTAGCCATTGTACCTAATAACTTTTTAGATAATACTGCAAGCTATGAAGTTAAAAAAGAAAGCACTCCTACTAATTTCTAAGAGGAATTACCTGACTTCAATATTTCTGTTAAAATTTGAACTCAAAACTACAAAGAATAAAGTAACAAAAACTAATATTTCCTAAAGCCTACATTTATAATTTTCCACAATTACACTGGGTTTTATTTTAATGCCATAAAAATGGACAATGCAAGTCACTGTTTTGGGCAGTACTGGGGATTGAACCCAGAGCACTGATTTATATCCTCACTCCTTTTTTATTTTCTTTAAATTTTGACACAGGGTTTTGTTAGGTTGCTATATGGCCTATGCTGACCTATACCTTGCAATCCTATTGCCTCCGCCTCCCTACTTCTGATCAACATGTACTGCAACTCTTTCTCTTACTCCCTAATAACACTTACCAATTTCATATGTATCCTTCCTATTTTTTAACATTTTATTTTCCAAGGAACTTTATTTATTTATTTTTTTGTTTTGGTGCTGAGGATTGAACTCAGGACCTTGTGCTTGCAAGGCAAGCACTCTAACCACTGAGCTAAATCCCCAGCCCCAAGGAACTTTAAATAATATATAGTATTTCTTCTTTTCTAACATTTTAAATGGTTCCACATTATTTTTGTAACTTTCAAAATATTAGTTTTCCAAGTACAAATAACAAATTATGAGTTAATAAAACTATTGCCATTTAAAAAAAATTCCAATTGTCTATCTGAAACTTCCAAGAAAACCTCCTTCTTTTAAACCCCTTAGATGATGAAAATTTATCAAAGTTGAAATTTTTTCACAGAAGTGAAATACTCACTGGTTTTAAATGGATGACAGAACTGTTGGACATCACTGTATGGTCTCCCTCCATCATATCTAGTTCACTCTTGTCATCTGAGGCATCTGGAAGACTGTTAACACTACTGCTTTGGCTGCTGGCACTGATAGACATACTGGGAATAGACTGATTACTTCCAACACTATTCACTGTTCCTGTCCTGCCAACACCATGGTCTTGCTCCTAAGGGAAAAGAGAGTTAGATTAAAATATTTATCTTCTAAATTCTTGATTAAAGCATCTAGTACACATATCACTTAGTGTGCATTGGAAGAACTACCTTTGTATGGCATGACCTACAAGTTTATCAACTGTTTATTGACAGAAACACAAAAATGACAAGTTAAAAAAAAAACAAAAACCAACTGTTGAGAAAAGAAAAAATCAACTGATCAGATCTGAGTAATTTCCATTACTCCCCACCCCTATCCTGAAGATAGAACTCAGGACCTTATGCACACTTTCACCACTGAACTACAACCCCAGACTATTTGGGGGCAACTGTCAGTGTACAGTACTTTCTCTAAATTGCTTGACACTTTTTGAAAAGCATTTCTACAGCAAATCTCCAGGGATAGACAGTTTGCTCATTCCTCAATGACTCTTTTGGCCAATATAAACTCATTTGAAAAATCCTTTAAATGGTCCTTTTAGTTCTTATTCTTTGTTTTTGTTTTTTTTTTTTGTGGTGCCGGGGATCGAACTCAGGCCCTTGTGCTTGCAAGGCAAGCACTCTAATCACTGAGCTAAATCCCCAGCGCCATTAGTTCTTATTCTTTATTGAAGCCTTTTACAAAGTAGATTCTTCTTTTTTCCTGAAAATATAGTCTTTAGGTTTTACATCACCAATTTTTTTTTTTTTTTTGAGACAGTGTCTCATTGTTCAGTTCAAGCTGCCCTTGAATTCACTGTGTAGCCCCAGCTGGCCTCGAACTCATGGCAACCCTCCTGCCTTGGTCTCCCCAGTGCTGGAATTACAGGCCTGGCTATTTTATTTTTAATTCCTATCTAGTCTCCTATAAATTAAGAGTTATAAATTACATATGTATTCAGTCATAATCACAAGGATGTTTCCTAAAGTAATCAGACAATGGGACCAGTGCACCAATTTCATGGTTGTGTTACCATACCAGACTTCTATCAGGCATGCTAGAATTTAATACGTACAGACACACATTATACATAAAGGGACTTAATTCTTAGGTCCCTAATCTAATATATGCTGTTAAAAATTTAACCACACATAGGGCTGGGGATTTAGCTCAGTGGTTATAGTGCTTGCCTAGCAAGCGCAAGGCCCTGAGTTCAATCCCCGGCACAAAAAGAAAAAAAAAATTTAACCACATAGAATTTTATTAAGTTCATAACTTTACTAAAATATTTCACATATCTAAAATTAGTACAAGGCAATTTTTGATCATAAAAACTAAAAACTAAGAAAGCTCCCCCCAAAAATTATAAATCCTATAGTTTATCAATTATTTAGTGCTATTAAAAAGCTAAGAAAAGTAACTATATATTGCTCATGGTGTCAGAATACAAAATGATCTTTCTACTGGAAAGCAACAGAAAAATCAAATATTGGAATTCTGAAAGGGGCAAAAAAGAAAATATTGAAAAAAAAGGTAATTCACATATAATACACTTTGTATATTTCCTTGTAACACTTCTATTGCAAATCTGTACTAGCATTCTCCATAAAAGGCAATACAGAAACTGGCCTTGAGTAGCTATGAATTTGAACCCATGTGCCTCTACCTATATAATAAGTTTACTACTTTGAACTTTGCTTTCCTCATCTGTAAAATAAATTGTTTACTGACAGGATCTTACTATGCAGTTCAGGCCGGTCTCAAACTTACTCCTACTTCGGCCTCCTGAGTACTGGGATTACAGTCATGTACCACCATGCCTGGTCTTACATGAATACTTTAGAACCCTGCAGATGGAATAAAATGCAGAACTAAAAAGAAATCACATTTCCTCGATGACACAGTAGGATGCGTGGTAACTATCTAACGACTTGTGAGTTAGTACAGTCAACTTACAGAGTCTGTAACTTCAAGTGCTTCCAAAAGCATGTTCTATGGAACTGGTCGATCAATCAAAAATGGTTCAATGAACAAGAAACATGAGATGAACTAGATTACCCTCTATAAAGGAGTAGAGTTTAGAGCATGCAACAGAGTAAGATTAAATACCTTTTTCCTAACTGAGATCTTATAGAATCAATGTTAAGAAAACAAAACTTGGAAATCATTGATTAAAAAAAAGTAAATTCTTGGCAGGGTAAATTACATAAGGAAAGAAAGCAATAAAGCTAACTCAAGATTTGAATCATTTAGGAATTACCTCTTCTTCTTCCTGTGCTTCTACTGTTGGTCCATTATGTGCCTCCTGGAAAAGGAGTTTCTTCATTTTTCGATACTGCAGATTGTCCAGCTCTCTTACTGCATCCTTTGTTCTTTGAATAAGATCTATTAACACTGTCTCGGGGCGCTCCCGAAGAACAAACATGTGCTGGAGACAGTAGAAGGTGAAAGTCAAGTTGAAACTTTTTTTTTGCAGTTCATGCAAATATACCCCTTCTCAGACTCTAGAGTTACTATCCTATGATATATAATCAATAACTATCTAATTCTATTACACTTAAGACTTCTGATATTTAAAAAAATTATCATTTATGAGTATTTATTCTGTGCCTAGAAAACCACCCTTGCAGGGGGGTGGTGCTGGGGATTGAACTCAGGGCCCTGCACTTGATAGGCAAGTGCTCTACCCTGAGCTAAATCCCCAACCCCCACCCTGGCAATGTTTTATAAAACCTTGAACGTAGTATTTTTGTTGATCAACTGAAAATACAGAATTGATATTATTAAAAGGCTGAAATACTAACAATTAAGTCTAATTAGAGCCTGTTAATAAAGGTTTATATATTCTAAGAGTTGATGATTTCTGAGATATATTTGATTTCAATAGGAATACTTACTGACAGTGAATTAAGTAAACTGGATTTCATAAAACACTCATGATGATTAATAGCCACTATGCTATTAGTGATTTTTTTTTTTTTTTTGGTGCTGGGGATCAAACTCGGATCCTTGCAAGCACTTTAACCACTGAGCTAAATCCCCAGTGATTTTTTTCACTAACATTTAATGAAAATTTATCAAATACAGGAAAGTAGAAAGAACAACTTCATTATTAGGATTATTATTATTATTCTTTTTTAAAATTTTCTTGCTGTACTAGAGATTAAATCCAGGGCCTACCTAGGCAGGTACTCCCTCAGTGAGCTACATCCCCAGCCCAATCACGCTTAGTTTTTATTAACATAATTCCTAGATATATTAAGTTTTTATTGCTACCATGAATGCCTATTTATTGAGGTTTTCATTTCTGAGACCATGAGTAAGCTCACTGCATGGAATTCCTTAAAGACTAATGAAACTTCATACTGCTCTTTTATACACTGTGGCTTCAAATAATGTTATCAAATAGATACATGATTTTTAAAATTTCTTTGTAGCTTTAATCTAGCTGATGTTTATCAGTGTGAATAAACTGAACTTCTCTGAAATTACAAAATATTGGCATAAAAAGTTAAGTTAAATTTCGTGAAAAATCAGTGCTTAAGGTTACAAAGAGAATCAAATCCTACTTGCTACTGCCTAATCTCAAAAATAACTACATTAAATTCATTACAGGTATTAGTATGATATTCAGTTCTCAAATGAAGTAATTTTCTGAGAACAGAAACCACATACTAATCATATTTAAATTAAGCAACCAAGTTTTGAAAATAAAATATAATTTATACAATTTTTATAATCTTGTTATTGGTAAGAAGAACAAAGACTTCCATAAAAGGAAACTTTTTTCCTTTTTTTTGAGCATTATGGTTTGTGTCTAGACGTACCCCCAGCCTCATGTGGTCATAGGTGGGGTGTTTTCAGAGGTGGCTGGATCTAGAGTGTGTGATTACTAAATTAGTCTACTGATTGGTATGGCATAATTCTGCTGGGATCAAGGATGTGATACTGGGATTATGGGTGGGAGTGCTACCCAACCTAAGGGCAGATAGCTGGATAAAATATAAGGGACAGAAAGAAGCTTGCTTACCTTGCTGCCTTCTGCCTGTCTGCCATGCCACCTTGCCTAGGGCCCAGCTGATTGTGGACTGAAACCTCTATGAACTGTGAGCCAAATAAACCTTTTCCCCTTTAACTTTAGTATATGTACTGCCGAAGTGAGCACTCCCCTTTAACTTTGAGTGTCGGGTATTTTGTCTCAGCAACAAGAGAAAAGTAACTAAGACATTGAGATAGCAGGTTCTTGCTTTGTTGCACAGGTTGGCCTCCAACTCTTCTGCTCTCCCCCCTTCCCTATTTACAGCAGGTTTATTTACCTCTTTTCCACTTTTTCCCTTTCCCCTTTCTTTCCCTTTTCCCTTCCTTCTTTTCCTCCTTTTCCCTTTCTAGTTCTCGTTCTAGTTTTCCCTCTAGTCTCTAGTTCTAGTTCTTTTGAATATTATCTTTCATCCCAAATATGTTCTTGCAGATATAAGTATCTAGCCATTTGGTACTATTCTGAATATTTAATTATATATTTTATTTAAACATGGGGAAAGCAGCTAATCCATTTTATTTAAAAACAACAAAAAACTCAGTATCTAAGAAAAGTTTCCAAGGTTGAGTATGAGTCAGTGATAGAGCACTTGCTTACTTTGCCTAAGGCCCTGTGTTATATTACCAGCAGACAGAGAGACAGAGAGCAGAAGGGGGGGAAGAGAGGGAGAGGGAGAGAAAGAGAGGGAAGGACGCAGGGAGAAGGACAGAGACAGAGAGACAGACAGTAACAGAGAGAGAGAAGAAAAAGTTTCTAGAAAAGCAGTATTAAAAAACGAGTAGTTTCAGGGTTGGAGATTTTGCCCAAGTGGTACAGTGCTTGCCTACCAAGCACAAGGCCCTGATTTTGATCCCCAGCACCAAAAAAAAAAAAAAAAAAAAATCAGTACTTTAATGTCCTGGGGTGTAATTTGGTGTCGAGTGCTTGCCTAGCATACATCAGGGCCTGGGTTTGATTTCTAGCACTGAAAAAAATTAGTAAAAATTATTACAACATACTTAACCCTGATTCAGAATCAAAGAATAATAAAACGCACTGTATAAAATCACTTATGAAGGCTACAAAAAGATTTAAGAGCACTGTAGAACTGACCTTTAAAAGTTCCTCTGATGTTGGACGATCCTGAGGGATTTTCTGGAGGCAAGAATCTACAAAGTTGCGAAAATAATCAGACCTATTGTAAAGGAAAGTATCGAGTGAACATATTGCTATTTCCTTTAAAAAAAAATACACGCACATCCACAAATCAAGGCATGTGGTTACTGGTGGGAGAGGGACTGGAAAAGGAATGGTAAAAAAGGGTAAATCTTATATACTTTCATACAAGTCTATGAAAAGTGATCTAAAGCAACAAATGTATCTTTACCATTTTCCAAAGACATTGGTACAGTGTGTGCTTAGCATTCAAGATTCCCTGAGTTTGATCCTCAGCAACACAGACACACACACACACACACACACACACACACACACACAGAGAGAGTCAATCTTGTTCCCACATGTTGAATTACCTCAACTCATTCTACATTGAGAAAAAAAATGAGGAAAGCCTATTTACATTTTTCCCAAGATAACATTCCTTTCTTTTTTCTTTAAACCAATCTCTTATTGGCCCCCTGGATCATTTTCTATGTACAATAAGCCACAACATCACTTTATCTGCCCTAGAGAGGTTTTTGTTTTTTTTTTTGAGATAGAGTCTCTCTGTGTAGTTCAGGCTGGCCTTGAACTTGCACTGATCCTCCTGCCTCAGCCTCCCGAGTGCTGGATTACAGGCGTTAGCCACCATACCTGGCTCATTACTATATGTACCACACTATGGTTTGAATGTTTTTCCTCTCCAAAACTCAAAGCTGAAACTTAATCTCAATGCAACAGTGTTGGAAGGTGGAGCCCAAATGGAAGCACCACGGTACATTAACTCTCAAGATTTTTTTCTAATTTCTTTATAATTGAATTTAACTGCTTTATCACATAGTCCTCATTTATATATATGTCATATTTTCAAAGCCTTAATTCTAAAACTATAAGCATTTAGGAGACTTAATCATTTAAAATAATTTGTTTTCAAAGTGCTTCTGAATTTAGTTACATATATGCTATAAAATCTAGACATGACAAATACAATATAAGAAAGGGTATTATAAACCTATTTTAGTAGCTCTTTTTTTTAAATTTTATTTTAATAGTACATGTTAGATGTACATAGTGGTAACATTCAAGATAGGGGAATTGTACCTGTATGTGATATATCTTGTCGCTTCTTTTTTTCCCATTCCCCTCCCCTCACCCCTCCTCCCTCCTTATTTATAAAAGCTTTGTTTCCATTTTTTCCTTCCATTTCTTTTTTCTTATTTTTTTTTTTCCCTTTCATTTCTTATTTCTCTTGTCCCTCTGTTCCTTTCCCCTTCCCCCTCCATGGTTCCCTTTCCCACGTGGGTATTTTCTTCCCTTTCCCAATATAATACATTTTGGTCTTTATTTACACTTTCAGCTTCTCACACCAGAGAAACTATGCAGTATTTAAACATGTGTATCTGATTTATTTCACTTAAGAGTATGGTCTCAAGATGCATCCATTTACCTAGAAATATCTCAAGCTTATTATTCTTTACGACAGAATAATACTCCATTGTAGGAAAAAACCCACATTTTCTTTTTTCCATTCCGTGGTTGATGGGCATTTGCACTGTTTCCAAGATTTAGCTATTACAAACTGTGTCGCTATAAACATGGGTGTGCATATATCGCTGCAGTATGATGCTTTTAATTCTTTTGTGAAAATATCAAGAAGGGGAATAGCTGGATCAAATGGAACCTCTAGTCCTAGTTCCCTGAGGAATCTCCACACTGATTTCCATAGCGGTTGCACCAGTCTACATTCCCACCAACAGCGGAGAGGGGTTCCTTTTTCTCCACAGCCCCTCCAGCATTTGTTATTGACTGATTCGTTGATAACAGCCATTCTTTCTGGAGTGTGGTGGAATCTCAGGGTTGTTCTTAATTTGTATCTCTCAAATGACCAGCGATACTGAACACTTTTTTTTTTTTTGGTACCGGGGATCAAACTCAGGGCCTCATGCTTGTGAAGCAAGCACTCTAACCACTGAGCTAAATCCCCAGCCAAACATTTTTTCATGTGTTTATTTGCTGTTTCTACTTCTTCATCTGAGAAGTATCTATTCATTTCAGTTGCCCACTTTTGGACTGGGTCTTTAAATTGGGGGGGGGTGCCTGATTTTTTTTTGAGTTTTTTTTTTTTAAATTAAGAGAAGACAATTTATTTAAAAATGGTAAAAAAAAAAGGGGGTGGAAAGGAGATAAGGAGATAATAGATAGCTACTCGACAAGTAGGGAGCATTTGAAAGTGAAATACTCCTTGAGTTCTTTATATATTTGAGATGTTAGTCCTTTGTCGGAGGAATAGCTGACAAAAATTTTTTCCCACTCTGTGGGATGTCTCTTCACTCTGTTGGTGGTTTCTTTTGCTGTGCAAAAGCTTTTTAATAAGATTAGATCCCAGTTGTTGATTCTTTGTGATATTTCCTGGGCAACTGAGGATTTTTTCATAAAGTCCTTGCCTACACCTTTGTCTTCAAGAGTTCTACCTATTGCAGGCTGGGGATTTAGCTCAGTGATTAGAGTGCTTGCCTTGCAAACACAAGGGCCTGAGTTCAATCCCCGGTACCACAAAAAAAAAAAAAAAAAAAAAAAAAAAAAAGTTCTACCTATTCCATCTTCCAACAGATTTAGTGTTTCTGTTTTAATATTTAGATCTTTGATCCACTTTGATTTTACCTTAGTGCATGGGGAAAGATACGGGTCTTATTTTAGTATCTCTTTAGGTAATATATTTTACCTAAATAAGATTATGAAAAAACATTTCATTTATACAATGTCACACAATATGTCTCAGCAATACTCACCATTCATTAGACTGAAGTGTAGGGGATTCATTTTGGGCTATGTGATATAAGGCACTCATTGCATTCATATTAAATAAAGGAGGCTTCCTTTCCGCTGTAAAAAAAAAAAAAAAGGAAACTTCTTATTAAAACATATGAATATTATATAAAGGCATTCAAATATTGTCAAGCTTACAAATATAAAATTTTTTCTATTTCCCCATTATCCTTTCTTTTTTCAATCCTTTAATTTTCTGTAAGATTTGTAGTGATTGTCATTTCTCTTTCCCAAAACTGGAAATCTGTGTTTTCTCTTTGGCAAAAGGTTTACCAATTTTTTTTTTTTTTTTCGTGGTGGGGATTGAACTCAGGACCTTGCACTTCCCAGGCAAGCACTCTAACCACTGAGCAAAACCCCTAGCCCAGGTTTACCAATTTTATTCATCATCTTACTGATTTGTTTTTCATTCAACTGATTTTTGCTTTAATCTTTGTAATTATCCTCTTTCTTCTGCTCACTTTGGATTTAATTTACTCCTTTTTCTAGTTTCTGTTTTCTTAGGAGTGGGCTTTTGTTTTGTTTTGTTTTGTTCTGAGACAGGGTCCCTGTATGTAGTCCAGGCTGGCCTTGAACTGACTGCTTCACCCTCCTGCCTCAGCCTCCTAACTGATGATATTAGAGGCACACGCCACTTTGCCTGGCTCCTTTTTCTTACGAGAAAGCTGAAATTATGATCCTGATGATTTTGAAGTATACAGGACTGTAGAATGTCCCTCAGCTTAGATCTGTCTGATATTTCCTACTAGATTTGGTGTACCTTGTATCTCTTTGGCTGAAGGTCACAGAAGTAATGCTATATTTTGCTAATTATATATATGAGGTGGCACATGACTTCGAGTGGTCACATTACTGTTTGTGTTCACTTTGATCACTTCATTAAGACTGCATTTGCCACACTTCTCTTTTTTCCTTTCATACTTAATAAGCATTTTGTGAGAGGATATTTTGAATCTACATATCTTTTTTCTCATAAAACTTTAAGTAATATATGGTTTAATATTTCTAATTTATTTAATAAGTTATTATGTATCGTTTACCATCTTACTGAATTTTCTCATATTTGAGCAGTGGAAACCTTTTTTAAATTGGCTAGTTGGTTTCTGTGTCTTTGGACATATCCTTATTATTCTTTGATTATTTCCCTGTGTTCCAGTCCATGAAAATGTTCCAGAATCAACTTGTATTTTCCTATGCCTGACACCAGATCAATCATTTCTCCAAGAATCCATGGTGCTAGGCGTGCTCACTGTTACTGAGGTGTCACTACTCCCAGGGCCTTTCAATGGACAGGGTTAGAAAACTCATGCATATCCATAACACAAACATAATTTATCTACACAGATGCACATAGAACAGCTGTATTTATTGAAAACAACAAGTTTGCAATATCTTGAATTCCAATCCAAAACAGTGATTATTCTAGCTTTCTCTTTCTATATTTATAAAGCTTTTCTAATGGTGAACCACTTTCACGTGTCAATTTCCTAAGCCTCAGAGTCTCCACATCTGACAAGCACCCACACAGACATATACTCACTGCTTTCGGACTCCACACACCAGACTATGGGAACTCTGTACTACACACATTAGATTGTTACCCACACAGGGTTACCACAGCTTACCATTTGGCATGGATACTGTGATGGTTAATCTTGATTGTTAACTTGAATGGAAAGAGAAATACCTAGTAGTAAAGCATACTTCTGGATGTTTCTATCTTGGTATTTCCAGAGAGAGTGGCAGTGAGACAACAAACTGAATATGTGCCCTGAATATGGACAGCACTATCCAACAGGGTGGGGCCCCAGATGGAACTAAAGTGGAAGCAGAAGGCCTGACAGTATATGCTTGCTCTTATATTCTTTTGCCTTCTTTCTTGTGTTCTTTCTACCACCCATTTCCACCATGATGTACTACTGCCTCATCACAGGCCCAGAAACAACGGCCCCAGCCAATCACATACTGAAATCTCTCAAACTGTGAGCCAGAATAAACCTTTCCTCCTTTAAAATGTTATTATCACAGTTGTTTTCTACCAATGACAGAAAGCTGACTAATGCGAATACCTACCTACTCTGTCCCACCCAGTAGCTTTAAAATTGAATAGTGTGAGGGGTTGGGGATTTAGCTCAGTGGCAAAGCACTTGCCACTGAGCAAGTACAAGACCCTGAGTTTGATTCTCAACACCCCCACCAAAAAAAGACTTGAATGGTGTGGGGAGGTGTGGGGAAGGGTAAAAGGTTACTAAAGAAATTCTGAATGAATAAATAAAAGAAATTATCTAAGATAATTATTATGGTCTTTAATTTGGCAGATTCAACTGACATCTTCTATCTCAAAATCTTATAAGCTACTACTAAACTTATTTGATTTAAACCAAATTTATTTTTATAGAGGGGCTGGGGATTTAGCTCAGTGGTTAGAGTGAATGCCTTGCAAGCACAAAGCCCTAAATTCAACCCCTGGCACAAAAAAAACAACAACAAGAAAAAAAAAAGTTACAGAGATTGTATTACTTATTATCTTATGTACATGTTTCTAAAATGTCTCTGACCTTAAATGGATTGCTTCTATAAAATACCACCTCCAGAGGGAATGAGATGAAACTGAGACAGAAAAACCCCAAGATCCAAAAAGTAAATCTCATAAAAACAACATCCAGTAAAAACATTTACAGAGGGGCTGGGGATTTAGCTCAGTGATTAGAGTGCTTGCCTTGCAAGCATAAGGCCCTGAGTTCGATCCCCGGCACCACAAAAAAAAAAAAAAAAAAAAAAAATTTACAGAGAAAGAGTTCATATTATATATACTTATACAGGAGGATAATCATAAAAAGTAAGGTAAATGGGTTCAAATTTTACCATTTTTCCATACCTCCCAATGGGAAAAATGAGTTTGTATTTGCTTGGGAACTGGTGCAAGCTGACAATAAGCTCACTAATAGTTCACTTACCCACCTCACTTGCTTATATTGGGAATAACAGTAAGTTATAATGGTCCACTGTTTTTAGCATATTTCCACTTATGAGCAACAAAACAAAATGTATGCATAAAATCAAACTGCTAAGGAAGTTGAGTCCAATCTCTTCCCAATTGCAAGCACCACTGTATTGATTTTTATACCTATCACCATGGTCCACCTTGAATAAATTCTGCTTTACTATCTTAAAAGAAAAAAAATCAAACTGCTCCAATACGATATGCAGCCTGATGTCTAATTTTCATACCTAATTTAAAGTAACAACTACCATAGGAGGAGGTAATTCAGAGATTTAGAGTTCTTTTACAGGTGATAAAACTTGTAACAACAGGCAGAGTTTAGGTGTTTAACAAATACTAATGTTAGGCATAGGTAGCTCAAATTTAAAATTCTAGAGGAAAATTATCTTAGACCTAATTCAACAGCAAACAGAATATAATGAAGAACAGTGCTTACCAAGTTCAATACATGTTATTCCAAGAGACCATACATCAACTTTGCCATCATACTGTCCTTCGTCCATGGCTAAAATTACTTCTGGGGCCATCCTAAAACATAAAATGTTCATTTCAATTAAAGTTTTTAAAAAGTAGACTATTCTTTGAGAATATAAGGACCAGCTATATGGAAGATATGGGTTTGAATTTTAGCCGACATGTGTGGACAGAAGAATTTTTATAATCTAATTTTGTAATCTAATTAGATTAGAGGATATGAGGTGAATATTTAGCAATGCATATAAAGTGTTAGATTCGTTTTCAGTATCTGTCATGTAACAGCATCCCAAAAAGGAGAATTCCACAGCAAAGTTGTATTCTGCATCTGTTCAAATCTGCAGATTCCAATACTACATATCCTTTAGGCCAGTGGTTCATAAACACTGGTCTCCAGATTTCATTACAAAAATCTAATTTTTGTTTGATAAAATGAATTTTATCACTGGCAACAAATGTTGTCAATTATTCTTGAACTGACAACCTCACTTCAATTACCTGAGAAATTCTGGCATAATAACTAAGACCAAATAATGATAGTTTATGTGTCTCTCAGAAAAAAATGGTATTAAATGATAAGAATGGCTAGAGCAGCTCAGAACTCAATCACACAGTTATCAGTCTTATGGGTCTATTAGTTATAAACTCAACCCCAATTCATGTTTACAACTAGAATGTAACATTCTCAATGGTACTTTACACTTTATTTGTATTTGGTGTTAACGTAGATGAACACCCATATAAGAGTAGTAATTGCTTCAATAAGATTAACAGCCGTGCCAAATATGTGTCCATAAAGGTATATGTATTTAATTCTTGTGTTCCGAATACATTATATAAAAATAGTATGTTAATAAAGAAAATCTTCAACTGTCCATAACTTGATGTTTCACAAGTTTTCTTCTTCCCTCCCTCTCCCTTGCTCTTTCTGTTCTTTATTTCTTTTCTTTCTTTCCTTTCTTTTTATGCTTGTTTTTTCCCTTTTGAGACAGGGTCTCCCTATGTAGTTCAGGCTGGCCTTGAACTCACTATGCCCAGTTTGGCCTCAAACTTGTGGTGATCTTCCTGCCTCAAGCCTCCTGAAGTGCTGGAATTACAGGCATGCACCACCAAGCCCAGTTTCACAAGTTTTCTTTAAAGTAATGAATTAAAAATTTAAGAAGTTTCTAACTTAAGCAAAAGTTAAAGAAGTAACTTGTATTTTTTAATGAAGGACTTTCTAGGGCATTATATCTAACATCCATCACACATTTTTAAATAGGCAAATCATTAAGTACTATCAGATCAGAGAATTCATTTTTATAGAGGGAAATGGGAAGCTATATATACAAATTAGGGTCTACAAAATAAGTTTTTAGTCATTTATAACAGATCTTCAATTTTTCAACTCATTTATCTCCTAGAATTTGTTAAAAAAAATTTCATCCCCTTGCACATTTGGGGTTATCTACATTTATAAATGTAATAGTTGTGAAAAATGTACAGCATATACACATATTGTATATTGTATCTGTGCTTTAAAGATATTTAAAACTTGGAGTTGCAGAATTTGTTCATTCAATTTATTAAAAACACTGCCATATAACTTAATTAGCAAAACTAATCTTCAGGTCATAAATCAGACAAGTCAGACAAAAAGGTCACAAAAAATCCGATTTCACTGTCATTTTTCAACACAATTTAAGCATATTCACATGTTCCCACAATAATCATCTCTGACCAGAATTCTATACTATGAGGAATACAAAAAATGGGGAAGGGAGTTTTTGAGGAGAAAGAGAAAAAGATGAGTAAAAGGGAAGGAAGATGACTAGACAGGATGAGACCTTGCCATCTGTTTGTGCCCTGTCCTTTTAATATTTCTCATAGATACTAGACATTCTCAAAATGTATCTCTGGTATGCTACTGAAGCTTTTACATCCCAGAGCAATGCATCATTGTAATATTCAGGATAGGTAAGAAAGCTGTGTGTTTTATAAGGGAGATTTGAAAGGCAGATAGAAAAGAAGATGCAATAGACCTCAGGCACCACTCTCAGTGTATGTAAAGAGGATACACACAGGAATTAAAGATCTGAAAAATAATTCCCTTCAAATTTCTGCTGACAGGGGCTGGGGATTTAGCTCAGTGGTTAAAGTGCTGGCCTTGCAAGCACAAGGGCCTGAGTTCGATCCCCCGCACCAAAAAAAAAAAAAAAAAAAAAAAAAATTTCTGCTGACAGATACATACTGAATTATTTACAGACGAAATGAGATGATGTCTAAGAGTTCCTTCAAAATGACCGAGGTGGGAAGAAATGAGAGTCCACAGGGCAGGACTCACTATGTGATAATGTTGTTGGGCTAGGTAATGGTCATGTACGAAATCATCAGACTTAAGTCAACTTTTATGTATATTTAAATTCTCTACACTAAAAAGTAAAAACAAAAAACTGAAAAAATTACAAATCAGTTACTAGTCTTTAAGCATTCTTAGTCTGAAGGTCAGTGATACCTAATAAATTTAAATTTAAAGAAAACATACAAATTATCATTTCACACATTTAGCTCTGGCCCTTGAATGTTACTGACATTTTTGATTCCCACAATAATATGAGGTAAAAAGTAATACAAAAGTAAATATGACAGGGATAAAATGAAATAGAAATGAAAAGATGAAAGATAAAAAGAAAAAGATGAAAAAGGAAAAAGATAAAATGAGATCCAAAGACAGTACTACGAATCTACATTTAAAACTAATTACTTAAGGCAAAAATATCCAGGGTGGTATCATATTTTCAGAAAAAAGGAAAGACATCTGAAAAAAGCATAACACCACAATGCCTTTTTCAATTAAGAGGATCAATATTAAATAGGACTATTCTTACCAATATGGTGTTCCCACAAAAGAATTGGCAGGGGATGCCATGGAAGCAGATCCAAAGTCAGCAAGTTTCACCTGGCCTGGTTCTGTCAGAAGGATATTTCCTGCTTTGATATCTCTGGGTTTAAGGAACACAGAAAATTATTTATCTTTCCTTCATTAAATTATGTTTAATATGATAAAAATCAAATAAGAATCTTTAAGACAGATATAGAGAAATTATAGAGAAAATACAGAATTCGAATAAATATGTAGTAACAATTTTCTAAAACAGAAAACAAATAGTTTAAAAAGACAGAAAAATCAGGTTAGTATAGCACAGTCTGTAATTTGAGTTTCTGTTTACTGGTACAAACAGTGGTTTTCAAAATAGATTTATATAACTGGTTCACAATCCCTTCATGCATGATGTGTAAGATTTGAGTACCCCAGTTAATGTTAAAGAAAAGGAAAAAAAAAAAAAGAAAAAAGAAAGAAGAACCTTAATCTCTAAACTTGGTTTTCGAAAAGAAGGATTATTTACACCATTTTCAAACTTTGGCATAGTTCTCTTAACTACATAGGAAAACTGAAAATATGGAGAATGATCCCAAATCTATTTTCAGACTGACTTTTTTTGGAAGCGTAAACAACCAAACTAAGAAAGTTATGGATTCTTATATAATAGGATAGATTATATGTCCAATGAGCAATATAACATACACTTAACCTTTCAAATTTAAAAAAGAAAAACTAAACTTCCAAGCATTTGTTAATTCTTATCGAAGTATTTTAGTGCATATAATATTAAGTGAATCTATTTTCGTTCCATTTGTTTTTCAAAAATGGAGAGTATAGTGTTTGTTTCTTTTTTGATTTTTAGGGATGCTGGGGATTGAAACTTGGGATTAAGGAAAGGGAATTCATGGAGAAATGTGAATGTACCTGCTGTAAATAGGGAAGGGACTGGAGGGGAGGGGCGGGGAAGAGGGAGGAAAACCAAGATGCATCATGTACAGGTACAAAATAAATGTGAATATGTACATTGTACCAATACATGTTCTTGGTTAAAAAAAAAAAAGAAACTTGGGATTTGTATACAGAGAGGTACTTCGCAGATCAGACTATTCTAGGTTCTAATTCCAATTCTACTATTGATTTGCTAGCAATAGATTTATCTTGGACTTTACTAACTTCATCTGAAAAAAATTATAGTCCATTAACTCACAATGATCCTATGACACAGTTTGATATGTACTGCCTAGTTCACATATATAATTTTAAAATGCTAGTTTCTTTCTAAAACAGCTAAAACTAATACCTGTACAAAAATACATTATAAAGTAGTATTTTAACCTCACAGTTAGTACTCATTAACAATTGCCAAGGATTAATGCTCAAAAGCATAGTCTTTGTTTATGTCATGGAATCAAAGGAACAAATGTGTAATTATCAGTCACCAAGAAAACAAAGGATTTGTTAAATTCTATCTCTAACTGACTTTGCAACCTTCGGAAATTATAGTCACAAATTAGGGCATTTCTTCACCTATAAAAATGAAAAAGACTACATGATGCCTAATATCCTTTCAAGTTTAAAAATTAAATGATTCTACAATTAAATTTCTACCACAAACCTACAAAGTGTATACTTAACCACAAATCCACAAAGTGTGTATTTTTTAGAAGGTCCAAAGATAAAAATTAAACAGAGAGATCAAGTGTATTACTACATTCTTTTAAAAATATGCACAATAAAAAAAATGAGTTTATACAATTCTGTTTGAGTAAAAAAAAAATTTCAGGGTTATTAAACTTCAGGGCTGATAAATGCAACATGCCATTTGCTTGACACTATAATTTTCAAAGTACTTACCTATGGATCATGGTATGAGAATGTAAGTAGGCTAATCCCTGGAGAGCACCATGTGTTATTGCTGCTATTTCTACTTCTTGTAGTGGCTTTTTGTGAACTTAAAATAAGAATTTATTTAAAGATAATTATTACCTAAAACATTTTGTTTAAAGAATAAATATACATATCTGATGTATGAGTAATTTTTAAAAACAGACATTTAACAAGAAGAAATTTATCTCCCAGGATGATAAAACAAAGCTACTGAACTTCACAACTAGTACCCAGCTGTGCTCACTGTTAATGTAATAAATTTCCCTCTTGGCTAACCTTTTCTTCTTGTCTTTTGGAGACAGGGTCTTGCTATATAGCCCAGAATGGCCTTGAACTTCCAATCCTATCTGCCTCAACATCCTGCATGTTAAGATTACAGCCCTTAGCTAACAATATTTGGTGATGATTAAAATGAAAGTAATTCTTCCATTATTCACACTTATCTTTGTTTTGAATAGAAGGCTCAGATCAAGATGTATGACAAAGAATCCATAAAAATGCTGGTAAAGTTACAGTGAAGGAAAACTTGCCTAATTCATACAGCCGCGCAAGAGCCATAAGAATAGCATATACTGTACTCTACTGAGACTCTGGAAAAGGCTAAGGACCTTATTTTTCCTAGAAAGTATTCGTGTTTCTTTAGTGTTAACATTGTTTAAGTAATCTCTAACTGAATTTTATTCTCTTACTACTCTTGTTGTATTTTTTTTTGTGTGCTGGGGATCGAACTCAGGGCCTCGTGCTTGCAAGGCTAGCACTCTAACCACTGAGCTAAATCCCCAGCCCCAATACTCTTTTTTTTTACTAATAAAAGGAAACCTACCTTCTAGTAAATCTGAAGCAGATCCCAAACAATATTCCATGACAAGCTATGGAAAAGAAATTATAGAAGCATTAAAGTATAACCATTTATTCTATTTGAGATAAAATTAATTTGCCCAGGAGGTCAGGAAGAGTCTGAAGTAAAACAAACTCCAGTCATCACTTGCCTTAAAAAATACTTACACATTTAGTAATTAAATGTATCAAGCCAATGACACATTAAGCTACAAGTTATAAATTTCCTTACTAATACACACATACACATACACCTGTTACTATTAAACTTCAAAGTTTTTAGGAGGTAGGAAACTAAACTCTGGAACTCCATGTACAAAGTTTAAAGAACTTAAATGGTTGCTTCTCTCTCTTTCCTTTCTTCTATCTTTGAAGACAGGTTCTACTATGTTGCTCAAATTGGCTTTGAACTCCTGGGCCCAAGTGATCCTACTGCCTCAGCCTCCCAAATAGCTGGGACTACAGGCATGCATCATCACTCCTGGCTCTAAATGTTCCCATTAAAGCAAAAACAGAGCACCACCTCTGTGCCATATGTTTTATATACATTAACCATTTTAATCCTCACAATAACCTTAAAAGTTATGCCCTATTATTGTCCTTGTTTTATAGACAGAGAAAATTAAGAGACACAGAGTTAATCTCCCCAATGTCATTTCCTTTTCTTTAACCATACCCTCAATGTTAGGAGCCATCACCACCAAAATCAAATTAAATAAAAATCCCCCAGATATTACAAAGCTAAATCTAAGCCAAGTACATTAAAATGATAATTACCGTGCATTATTATTCAAGATAGGGGATAACTGCTATTTAAAGGAAATTTAATCTTTCCCTAAAAAATAGTTATTATGCATATATGGGGTACTACTGTAGAATTACTACCATATTGCCTCAATGTTAACAATACAATAAAATTAATCTCTAGTTCTTGTAAGAAAGAATCTGAATTCTCTACCTTTAGAATTGTTCACCCAACTGATCGTGATCAGTTCAAACTCTACCAAGATACTTCTGGTTGAATGACTTACAAATTCTCCATTTATGTTAAAAAGATATAGTAACTTTCATTCTCAAGCAACAGGATTGTTTTCACAAGGTTTGGATGGTACCGCTGAAAGTATCAGAGGACATTTTACCATTTATACGAAAGTCAGCAGAATTCTGGAGAAAATCTGCAGTAGACTTGCAAAAGTTCTATTACCTCTTTTTGCCTATGAGGTCTAGGATGCTAGAAAAGGAACCGCACTTCCTCTTTCAGGATGAACTACGTTTCAGGTGTTTTTGCATGCCTTTAAACAACTAGTTTGAGACATTCTGAATTCATTCATTCGTTCTAAACCAAAACCAACTAAAATTGCAACAAGGAGGGAACAGATACCAACCCATGCTGTGTGTTCACGTAAATAGCAGCCTTTGTATTCTATACTGTTGGGATGTTTTATTCTTTGTAGAAACCTGACTTCCTTAATAATATCTTGCCATTTCTGTGGGGAGAGAAAAAGGAATAAGGGAAAGAATTATGAACAGCTGCCTTTTCCTTAGAAAGTTATAGAAGAAGAAAACAATTACTGCATTGGGTTAACAAGAACATACAACTCTGCTGACTTAAAATTTTTAGATGAAATGTTAACATAAAAAATTTAAAAGAGAGGTTGGGGGATTTAGCTTAGTGGTAAAGCACTTGCCTAGCAAGTTCAAGGCCCTGAGTCAGATCCCCAGCAGCCCCCTCAAAATTGATTTATATAGTTTATGATTCAATTATATAACCTACAAAATTATTTCATTCAAGTCAGGACAAATTTAGCTTGATAAAATTCTTGATCAATGAGTCTTTTTAAAATTTTATAATCATACACCATGAAACATGTTGATGATAACACACCATGTTTAGTGATATTTCTTCAAAAGTCTAACCTTTCCTTTTTTATTGATAACCTTATTGACATAATTTACTTACCATAAAGTTCATTTTATTGTATTTTTGAATTATTCTATCAAATGTTATGGTTAGTTTTTCTTTTATTTTTTAATTCAAATTAAGTAATTCCTCTGAAATTTAAGTTTCTAAATGCAAACTCTAAATTGCTAGTGGAATAGTTAGTTATTGTATAGAAAATTCACAAAAGAAGCAGTATGGAAAGGTTTTCTATGTATTTTGCTAAGAGTCTCCCTCATTAATACCGACCAGGAAATACAGATGAATATTTTGCCTTAAGCTA